>JAZHYW010011838.1:0-48004 GCA_037355805.1 Ixodes ricinus
CTGCGGAGGACGTTGCCTTTTCCGCGGGATCAGTTTCCTCGTGTGACTTGTCTACCAAAATTTGCGTGCAACAATTCTTACACCCTCCGATTTCCGTTCTATATTCGGTTTCTTTTCTTGCAAATGTGTTTCAGCCTTAACGATTCGCCGCGGCGCAGCTCTGTGTTCAGAGAAGAAGCATGTCTCAGCGCAGCAGGGTGCACGAAGCGCGTCGTGCGTTTAGAAAAAAAGAAAATGAAATCGGGCAGTTAATGATTTCATAACTGCACCGTAATGAGTGGCTGCCAGTAGTGGGAAAAAAAGAGTTGCCTCACAGTTGGAGTGAAGTCATCTGTCTTATTGTAGTATTTGCAGTAGAAAGGAGAACAAACTGGACGCCTGGGCCAGCTTGCTATAGAGGCAGCGTCTCAGTTGAGACTGCTCAAAGAAAGCGCTGCCAAGCCTCGGGCGCGCTAACGTCTGAGACTCGGTTTAAGCTCGAGCACTAGCCTTGACAGCGCTTTCTTTGAGCAGTCTCAACGGAGGTTCTGCTTCGTGCAAGCCGGCCCACATCTCTAGAAAACCAATTTGCTGCCGCAAAAGGTGGTAAAACAAAATATGGCAAATAGCTGTGCAATTGCGGGCGTTAACGTGAAACGTTTTCGCGGTAGAATGCATCGCAAACAAAAAACATCAAGTAGAAAAAAAAAAACACGAAAATTAATTCAAGTGCGAAAGGCTAGGGAAAGGAAGGTGGGAGAGGAGGAAGCAGATGAATAGCTGGCAAGGAGAGGAGGAAACTCCCTTTCCTTGCCAGCGTTGTTTCCTTCCTCCTTCCCACGTTCCTTTCCCTCGTCCTTGGTAGCAGTTTGAATCGAATAGCGCTGCGTCGTCCTGGCTTTCACTCACTGCTCAAGCTATGAATGACAAAGCGCTATACCATTCGAGCCTAGTTCTGTTCACCTGACCTCTCAAGCCAGATGCACAGAAACGAAAACCTAGCCGAACGTCTCACGTGAAAATTACTGGGGCCATTCATGTCACTGCCCAGTGTTAGCACGCTAGACTGTAGCTCCTCATGCCTCAGGGGCAACCTAAAAGCACACGGAAAAATAGTTTTGTATGTTAAAGGGCCTCTGACACGCCAAAAAATTTCAAAGTGCCCGCCAGTGCCCTGTGACGTAACAGTGTACCGCAAGGTGTCTGGGCGGTCTGAAGGGACGCATCGACCTACGTCACTAAATTGTGTTCGCGGGAAGTCACGTGAGTGTCACTCCTCGTGCTCCCCACAACCGTGCCTAAGACTTTTTTTTTGGTCTTCTCCACGAGCGATTGTAGAAAACGAAGTTTCAGTTCCACTAGCTTTTTATCACTGCACCGTTGGTTAGTTTGCGTGCTGTAAAAGTTGAGGACGAAGAGTCAGTAGATCGACGTGATGGAGGTCAATGATGAAAGCGTTGCGAGTACAAGCCAGTGTTTGAGTGCATGCCATCAGTCCGATAGTACAGAGCCATACTGGGCACAAAACAAGCTATCGAGTTTTGAAAAAAAAATATTTAGAACGCTTGCAGAAATTAGGATGTGTAGCATACGACACGCCCGATCGCATTGCTGAAGGTTCAGACACAGAGGTCGTCGAATCATCGGATACTCTCCAGGCTGAAGGCGTTTGCTGTCTAGAGAATACGAACCTGGTGAGTGTACTAAGTACAAGTAAACGTCGAGCATAAAGTATGTGTTTTGTCTAGAACATGAGCAGAACTTGTTTACTAGGTTCACTGACTCCTCCTCTTCTACTGTTACAGCAACATTAGGCGATGAAAAGCAAATAAAAGAAACCTTGTATGCTTGGATTGCTTGCGGAGGTGCGGAGAATAACAAAAATATAAAAAAGATATTACACGCGGTCGCGGTAAGCACGAGGAGTGATACAACTCACGTGACTTCCGGTGATGCCTCCCTTCTGACCGCCCCGACCTCTTGCGGTACACTGTTACGTCACAGGGCATTGGCGGGCACTTTGAATTGGCTTTGTATTTCTATATTTTATAAAAAAAACTACGCAACTCTAAAGTGAAACAATTCTTTGGTGATATCCTGATACACCATTTTAACGCCTAGCATGAAAAAAACAATTTTCTTGGACGTGTCAGAGGCCCTTTAAGACTGGACGACAAGGCAACACGCACACTGCAGGTGGAGACAGGCAGGTGCAGGTGTTCTATCTTTCTGGAGAAAGTAGAAGCATATTGCCTTCAGATTAACACAGGACATTGAGGATGGCTGTTGTTTTGTATTTTAGTTTAATCACAATGTTAGTTTTGAAACTTGATGAAAGCTCACATTAAGTGCTTTATAATCCTTACTGTGTACATTTCTAGATAGGTGTATGTTTATGTTGTGTGTCATTATCTTCACAAGCACAATTGATTTAATGTTCATTGACTTCAGTTGTGGCAGGAATAAAAAATTTGGGGTCAAGGAATTGCTTAGAATATCAGCTAATGTTTCAGGTACCTTTAATAAAAATGCAATGAACATGTGTTAAAGTACAAAATCATGGAGAGAAAAATTGGAAACTTGCAGCAGTTTGCAAAGTTTTCCTGGGATGTATGCTTGAAAATCTTTTTGCACAAATATACCTTTTTAGAAAGGCAGGATATGTTCAGTTCTTTACAAGAGTCACTCCTAAAACAAACATGCACTATTATGCTCATAAAAAGGTGCTTTGAACGACGGATATGATTGCTACTTTCACCATACAGTGGTCCTTGCATATTTCTTTCCTTTAATATATTGCTTTTTGCAAAAAGGTATTTTGATTACTAAGATTTTGGATATGAGGAGTCAGTGATAACATGAATTTTTTAAGGCTTACAGGCGTCTGTCTGGACGGAAAATTGAGCCTGCCCAAAGATGTCCTCCTCCTCGTGACATTCCTACGTTCAAGCCCCAAAAATGATGCTGTGCTTGAGTGGAGCCTCAAATTCAACAAGGCCGAGGCAGAGTTCAAAGATCAAAACGCAGCAGCTGTCTGCCTCCTCCCATTGCTTGCGTCCTACTTTCAAGAAAACCTCGGAGAGCTCTTCCAGTTACATCAGGTAGGAGCATTCATAATAACCAGGCTATTTGTTTCCAAAGACACATCCTCATGACCTTGTTGAAAAGAACTTCCTGGAAGTCTCACACAGGCAGTCAACATTCCACTGAGAAACTATGCATCTTGGAATACTAAAATTTTCTTCATTTTTGAAATTTTCATTTATATCAGTCTTCCTGTATACCGTAACATACCGGTCATGCACCTATGTCCGAATAAGCGCCTACCCAGTACTTTTTAAGCATTGGAGAAATGCCTTGTACTCTTTCTGCAGTTTCGCTTTCTGAACGATCCATTCCCCCACTTTTTCAGAATTGTCTGCAAAATCTGGGTGAACGCTTTCTTGGTATCTGACAACAATCCTGATAATGAGCACGTAAAAAGTGAAATTACTATTGCTCCACGAGGAGCCAAACCTTCCTTAATCTTTTCCTGGCTGAGGTGGCTCAATTTAATATACTTCACATTAGAGTGCAATGGGAAGATATGCAACTCTAGGCTGGGTCATCTTATAGTATGTTGTTCTACATAAATATTTCACTAAACCAAAGGGGGAGGGGCGGTGAGGACCCACTCTTGCACCCCTTACAGCTGCCCCTGCTTCTAATGGGTTCACATGATGTTTTGCATTTTTGGGATCAAGTGTTAGAGTTAACACAAAGATTATGTTGGAGAAGTAACTAGTGACAAACGTTTGTACTTCCACTTGGACTCCTAAGTTAGGATCATTTTTTTTATATTAGCAACTTCCTTGTCCTGCAGCTGCAATGAGGCTTTGTGACAGATGTCAGCAGATACATTGATGCTTAATTAACACTGTTTTTTAGTTGTTATTGAGCGTTAGGACAACAAATGTTTGTTATTAAAAATGTCCTTATTAGTGAGAAAATAACAGGAACGGCATCCTTTAGTTTCAGCAGACGCTATCTCCTGTAGGTGTGATGAAGGGTTAAAGGAAATAAGGGTGAGATGAAAATAAAGTGGGTGAGACGAACCTCTTTCACATAAGTGAGGAGGGAATGGAGAATAGCCTTTCGGTATTCTCGACTACCTGTGGGATTAACCGACTCTTTAAAGGTTTGGGGTTGACTCGCTTGGGGTTGCTTGACTTGCATGTGCGGGCAGTACCAGGAGTGCGCTTCTGAGACTGTGACCACGCAGTGGGTGCATAGGCTCTTGTCTTTTTCCTGTGTATGGCGGTTCTTATGCACCATGTTCTTCTTGTGGGTGTTATATTTCGCAGTTTCCCTGGAAACCATAGTGGTGTGGGTCTGTTGTCTCCTTAGGCGAACCTCTTCCCACCTGGTATAATTACCATCTGGGAGTGGGTCTAAGTCTTCTTTGCGTAGAGCCGTGAGGTATTTTCAGCAGCCTGTCGTTCGGCTTCCTGGGAGAATAGGGGATCCTTTGTGTCTTCTTCAATGAAAGCGGCGCTGTTGTCGCCAAGGACAGGAAGGATAAGGAAAGACAGGAACTCACATGCGGCGGCATACGCTGTTTCATTTCCTTGGGAATGGTTTGGTGTACCAGGAACCAATGGATTTAAAGTTTTCGTCCTTCCTGCCAGAGTACTTTGAATGTGCCCCACATTCGTCGTGTGTTATCTCGGAGCTTGCACCTCAGTTGTTTACGGAGCTTCTGGGTGTATTTTTTTATCTTCACCGTGGTCGCATTGAAATTGGCTTGGAGTTTTCAGTCCTTGTTTCTCCTGTAACATTGTTGGGCTTGCAGTCTGATAGCACACAAGTTGAGGAGATGAGGGTCGGGGTCTGGGTCGTCTTGTTTGACTTGGTACTTCTGAGTGGATGTGGCTTTCATTATTCGCTCACCTAGACACTTTTCAGGTGCTAGGTTGATGAACCTGACCTGTCATTTAGTGTTGGGGTGTCTTTCTGTCATTAATTCTGTTTCGACGGGTAGGTGCTTGCTCCCCAAGGCGTCGGAGCAGTTCTCCATCGGGCTTGGATGTTGTGTATGGCCCACGTCAAGTCTGTTGTGGTGTCGTTCTCAGTGCGACGTTTGCCGATGCGAATGGCAGTCTGTTTTCCTTTGAGAAGTCATAGATTGGCATGCTTGGCGTGTGTTAAGACATTGCATTCCCTGTCATTGTCTCGCTTGTATCCCCACATTCGTGCTTCTGCAGTAAAGTCGCCGGCCACGATAAGTTCTTCGGGCATCATTCTTTGCGATCCAACTTACGTCGTCTTGCTCGTGTCCCACAGTTCTACATTCTCTGGGAATAAATAAAGACCCATAGATGTATGGTACCTTCACTAGCATTTTGTGCATTTCTCAATTAACCACACATGTTTTCTGACATTTTTGAGGTGACAACAGAAATCACAGAGGAGTTTCGTAACAGTCTGCCTGCTTCTCCTGTAATTGTTGCACTGGGTGAGCTTCACGTGTCTTTTCGTTGCATGCTTTGTAGTTTTGAAGGTGCTTTCTTTTTTAATTTGTGTTGAATTCTGGAACAACAATCAATAGACCGTTTTATCGTGGGTAGTGCCATTTTGAGAGCGAGAGAGAAGAGGGGTCAGTGCAGATGACTCCTAGTGACTCGATTGTAGCTCCGAGTGTGTAACTACAGAGGCTGGAATACTGTAGTGGTGTAACCAGAGGCTGGAATACTGCAGTGGTGTAACCATAGGGTGATGTGTCGATTTTGACGAGAGCTAGATGGATGAGCACATCGTTTGGTTTCGGCAGCCTTGTCAAGCACCAATGTAAAGCACATGTCCTGGCATTATACCATACTTCGACAATCAATGTTTGGTGAGCCAGCAAGAAAAACAAAAGTTTTTATTTTGGTTTGTGAGTGCAGGTGCCACAGAACAGCATACAGCCCAAACAGCAGGTGCCTGTGAGGCATTTGATTGTTCGGGCCTGCATTCTGTGTCTTGCCAAACCGCAACAGCCAAATATTCTGCTCGCAGAATGTGTGGTCGCATGCTGTCTCCGGTCATTTGATCTCTAGCAAAAGCAATTTAAACGAAACCGACGACTGGCATCGCACGTGGGCCTCAGACTTCCACGCTACTGATTCTGTTCACAAACTCAACAAAAAAGTGTTATATTCTGCACACTCATGCACAATTTTTTTTGTTTCGTTCAAGCCTTCAGGAGCACTTTGCATAATTTAATGCCATAACTGGGTATGGTTGCTCAACACTATTAAGTGCAACTGCAAAAGGCGACGTTTATTTGGCTTCGCAGATAAGGGTTGCCTTATCTGTGATTGTGATGCATATCACTCTCAGATATGCGTCACAATCCTATATCAGTGTGCCTACCTAGTCAGTGTTTCTGCTGGTAATACCTCTATAGAAGTTTTCAGATGTGAATATGACGATGCTATTTTTTCTTCGTTCTAATGCGTGAGCGCTAAAAGCCCTTTTCAAAAAAAAGCCGGCGTAGGGGTGTCGGTCACGTGACTTTTCTTGTCACTTGACCAGATAGGTCGATACATCTGATACTAGCGCATTTTCTCCGCATTAATTACATTGATCCCTTCTTTCTTTCCTAGGCCGCTCACTTTTCGGATGCAGCTGCCAGCTGTTCGTGGACCATGAGGTGATGGTGGAAGATGTGGGTTTTCTGCAAGCTGTGGAGCTCCTTTTCGCCCTTTATTATTGTTTAAACATCCAGTATGTCAAAGGTGCGGGAACCACACTTGAGTTCATTCAGAGGTATGGTGTATTTCCTTCATAATTTTGAGCCTCATGAGAGGCATTAAAGGGCAACTCTGCTGAATTTTGGCTGAGAAAACAACGCAGTTCTCTTTATAACCATCTAGGAAGGCTACAACTGAAATCTTTCTGTATATTAAATTTGACCTCCAAAGTTTGACAAACACTAATCTGCTAATTTTAGCGAGTGATGTGCAGGCTAGCCAACAGTGCACTTCCTTTGGATGTGACATCATGTTGATGTCTGTTGCATACACCGGCTTTTTCCTCTTTCAACGCCAACACAGCGTCCAGTCGGTTCAGACAACACTACCTAGAGTTGACTCAGTGAGTGGGGTAAATTACGTAACCCCTTGCATTTGCCGTGGACATGAGTGTGCATGCAACTGACGTCGCTGCTCGCCCTTTGCCGAAGTTTCGGTTTCAATTTGCGACTTGAGTTATAAATAGCAAAGTTGCACAAACCATATTCTACTCTTCGTGAAACAAACGATGTAGAGTTGTTCATGAGTGCTTTTCAAAGTAAGATCATCCACTCTTACGAAATTTTCTAAATTGAGTAGAGTTGCCCTTTAATTTGTCACTGGCTACCCACATTTCGAAGCTCATTTTCAGAAGTCCATCATTACACCGCAATAGGGTGTTATATTGACGGACCACAGAACGAATTAAACGTGCTAGGGACGAAGGACGGCACACATTTCTTTCAACTAACAACAGCATGAATGAGCTTAAAAGCACTCCTTGCAATTCAGACTTCCAAAAAAATTGAGAGAAAGGGAGGCACAAAGAGAGAAAGGAAAGTGTAAAGATAAAATTGTAACTCGTGCTGTTACTTCACTTTTTATCTTATTTCCTTCCTTACAATTTTTGACACTTTCCTTTCTCTCTTTCTGCCTCCCTTTCTCTCGATTTCCTTAACGGTCTGAAATGCAGGGAGTGCTTTTAAGCTCACTCATGCTGTTAATTGAAAGAAATGTTTGTTGTCCTTCCTCTGGGTGTGTTTCATTCTTTCTGTGGTCTGTGAATTTTACCAACACATTCTTCAGTTACTTTAAAGGTGTTTATATGTTGCATAATAATTCAATTTAAAATATTTCTACTAATGTTACAATGTGACAATGTTTGATCCTATCCCAGAAATCACAAATAAATATGTCAATATATCTATTCCTACAATTTTATCATTACTGAATGTGTCATTTACTTATTACCTCTATTTGGCCTTCAGTTAGAAGGCAGAGTTATAAGCAGTATAAATCACTAAATTATTTTTGCTGGAAACAAGTTAGAGCCTCAAAATATGTTTAGTATATTCAGCTAATTATTTATTTAAGACAGCTTCTTTATTGCCCCACACTATTGTGTATCACTCTAAAAGTGTCTAGAAGCGATATGTGCAGATGATCTCTGATTAATGACTAAATTTGACTGATATACAACCTTTTCACAACCTTTTGAACTTAAAACAACAAAAATTGAAGTTCTTATAAAGCTTTATTTCTGCATTTTTAGTAGCATGTGGTTTACGTTTGATTTTGTACCTGAATACCTTTTTCTCATCTTTATACGTGTTTATCAGTCATATATTCTTTCGACAGTGGCTGCCAAAATGTGGCTTCCTAAACAAAGAGAATGATTCTATTACAACATTCTTTACAACATTCCTTTTGCCATGTCTGGTGCTTTTAAGCAAACATTAACAGCTAGTTGAGTATTTTAGGTCATTCAACTGTCTGCAATACTAAGTATGCAAATGAGTGCTTACTTAAGAGTAGAAATGCAGAGGAGGGAATTGCTTTGTGGCTGCATAGGACAACACACAAATTTTAATGCTGTATTTGTAATGAAAGAAATAAGTGTGAAGTACGTACTTGTTCTTCTGTTTATGTCGCTGCTACAAAATTGACTTTTGTTTGCTTCCAAAGGTTCTCCCAAATGACTCAAATCAATTACATCGCTGTCTGTTCAATATCTCCTTAAATCAACACGTTTTGAGTGTTTTAGTAGGTCTAAAAGTTACATTATATGAATCCTACCCCTTAAGATGTGCCACATGGGGCTTATAACTTCTGAAATATTCCGAGTTCTGTATCCTCATCGCATCTGAGTGAGGGAAGCCTTGAGTGCCAGATTTTCTCCTCTTGCAGAAAAATGTCACATTAATACAATTTTGTTTTGTAGTTGTCCCCTCATTGTTTTATTTTCCTCAAAATCTAGGCATGCATTTTTACCGTCTCATCTTTTTTTTTTTTAGTGCACAGTGCACAGTCTGCTGGCCTAAATGTAGGTTTTGCTCAGTTTGGTATGGCTTAATTGTTATTTTAGGAACCTTCAACACACTTATACATTTGAACTGTGCACCTATGTGACTTTGGTGGTAAAGCTTGGCATTTGACATTAGTTGTGCATGTAAAATATCAGCAAGTACTGATCCCAAATCCTTCACTGCAATTGTTTTTTCACTTGTCTGGTTTCTGACCAAATACTTCATGGGCCAATCTGATATTTGTTTCAGATACCAAGTTGGTATCAAACAACATGATGGGTCACGACAGGAGGCCGGGAGGTCGAAAGGAGCTCGGGCAAGAGCAATCAAAGCCGCCACAGATCTTGCTGCTTTTGAGAAAAAATGGAACAGTGTGAGTACATATTTGATTTGGCATGTGTACGATCAAAAAGTTTACAGACTGGTCTTGTAGCAAGAAAAGCAAATAGCGGCACGACAATGCATTCACAGGGGTCGAGGGCAGCAACCTTGATCTGTCATGGTGCTGAGTGGCTCAATGTGGCGATGCACAGGCGAGTTGGTGCATGATTACAACTGGTAGCAGCATGCAAAACACACGGACAAAGGGAGGAATGCACAGGACTTCGGTGTTTCCTTTTCATTAAACATTTAGTTGAAGTTCAGCGCTCGTCTTGTGCGTTCCTCCCTTTGTCCTTGTGTTTTTGCGCGCTGCTACCAGAAGCTTAGGGGCATCGCTCTGTGAGCTTGGGAGCCCGCCGCTGTACAGGTTTTTGTGACTTCATATGCGTGCACCTCTGCGATTCGTGCAAGTGGTTGTGGTCCTCCCGTAGCCTTTTCAATCATCTGAATATGAATTTGTTTTATTTTCAGCTCATCTGATGATCGATCGGATGCCATGAAGGCTTCTCTATAATTATGTTCTCTTACGGTTTCCAATATAGTTCTTCGATTTCAAAACTGCCTCCGTTTTGTCTTGTCCCTTTTTTCAGACACACTACACTTGTTACTAGGGATGTGTCGTTATATTACGGAACTGTACTGCGCTAACTCATGATGCCAGACGTTATCTGTAACCCTCCGTAATACTACCAAAGCCGTAGCCGAGAGTTCACATTATTGTTACCGTACAGCGAGCACACAGCGATAGAAGCGCAGTACGCAAGTACGGGACTAAAGCTGCAAACTAAACTTGAGGTATCCAAGCCGTCAAGCGTTCAGACGGTATTGAAGGCGTAAGGGAAGGGTACGGTAACTGAACTGTTACCGTTACCATACAGCAATGGAAGTGCAGTATGAAAATACGGGACTGAAACCGTACCCTTTCCTTACGCCTTCAATACCGTCTGAACACTCGACGGCTTGGATACCTCGAGCCTAGTTTGCGGCGTTAGTCCTGTACTTGCGTGCTGCGCTTCTATTGCTGTATGTTTGCTGTACGGGAATAATAATGTGAACTGTCAGTTACGGCTTTGGTGGTATTACGGAGGGTTACAGATAATGTCTGGCATCATGAGTTAGCGCAGTACGGTTCTGTAATATAACGGCACTTTTTTAACAGTGTACATAAAACAAAACTACAAGCAACATAAATCAGAAACTCTGTCACTTCCATACATAGCCACTTTGTTGTTCTATATACATTTTCTCAACGTATTAGCCGCAACATTACAGGAGCAAAAAAGACTTCTTTGTGGGGCTGACGAGGCCTCTGGAATATCGCTGACACAAGTTCGGTGCGCGTCAAATACATTCGTCCACAAGAGTGTACTTCAAAGCCAAAAATAGCCACAATTTCAGTGCACAAACCGTAGGGAGCATGAGGAACGGGTTCAAAGTTATCGTCTACTATTATTGTCCTCTTAATGGGCCGAGGTTCCTTTTTGGACTAATCTTGCGGTTGAAAGAATGCCTAAAATGTGAACGCCACTTGGTTAATAAATACTCAGTTATATATTAAAAAACAAATGTCGATCTGTTACTATTAACAATGTCTCGCAGTGCACAAAGTATCGGCAATTGCGCAGAACCGGATGCCTACAAATTTAGTGTCTTCTTTTCTTTTTTTTTTCTTTTTTTTAGGAAATAGTACGGTCAGAAGTTGGTACATTCCCGCACTCAATTCACGAAGATATTTGTACGTCGTTTGTAACTACCGCTGGTAAGAAAAAAATATAAACCTGGTTTAGTGCTAATGTTCTTTTGAATTGGTGATCATTTCTGCACAGCATAATAAATCATTTGGGCTAAGGAATGCACAGAGAGCAAACTGCCATGCAGTGCAATAAAGACCTCAAAACACGGTTCGGTTGTGAACTTGCTTAGTTAAACTGAAACCATCCCTTCTGTTACACAGGGTCGTCGGGATAAATCCCGACCTTTTCCAGATTTCGTGTCTCAACAATACAGTGAAGCTAATCGGCCGTAATCCGCTTCTCCGGCCACGTAACTCGAAAGCATAATAAACCATCTGAGTTTTTCTCGAAAATTAGAAAAGAATACAACCGGAGGGCAGCAGTACTTGAATCGCTTCGCTGCGGAGTCGCCTAAGCAAATGATTGAGTGGTATGACTACAAGAAGATGCAAGTTTGGAGCGTTGCCAAGATGTCCAGGTAATTTGTCAGCCAGGAAGACTTTACGGCGCACAAAGCAAAGTACATGAAATGGTCGATATGCATTTTATCCTTGCTACTGTGTGATCTCCTGAATATGGTGAATTTTCCGGATTTATCTCGACGATCATGTATATGCGTGTATATATGTCTGCGTATTTGAGTACATTTGTCTATTGGTATCATTGTCACGCTCCTGCAATATTTACCGATTGGAGCACCAGAATAAATAAAAAATAAGCATGCATTCTAGATTGTACGGGCGTTTTTTTTGAAACGCAAGGAAACTGTTACTGACGAGCTACATACGCTTATCGGTTACCCAAAGCCTTTTACTTGAACCAACCTCAAATGGCGATATAAAAACAAAGCAAAAAAGAGTCGAAGAATATGTAAAAGAAACTGACACATCAAGCGCTGGTTTAAACTGAATTTACGGGGAAAATACCAGACTTGGGATGTAATCCGTTACAGTAGCAGATTACGTGTAATCCATTACTTTTTCAGGTAATTTTGTAATTCCCACGTTACATTTTGGGGCAGTAATTTGTAGTCTGACGTCGTTACAAATAATGGTAACGGATTACTTTAATTACTCGTAACTTTTAACAAAATTATGAACATAATACAGAAACTGGAGCAATAAGAGCAGGCAATGCAGCAGCATAAAGATAGCAAGGTAAAGATAACAAAATAGAAAACATCGTGAAGAGAATAATAACCGAAAAGAAAACACAATTTTTTGTATGACCGGTCAGTGCAACCACCAGAGAACCGTGCCAGGAAAATACATATATGCAAAAAACAAAGATCAAGTAGACAACGCCGAGTAGCCTGTGGGCTCTGCCTCTTTCCATCGCCTTCCGTCGTGTTTTTCTTCTCCTGGGCAGCAAAAAGCTCTTCCTGTTTATTTGTTCTTCACTTTTACACCATTTCACCCTTTACAACTTCGACGTCTCCGGCCGCCTGCAGAGACACCAAACGCGGGTTTGTTCCTCCTCAAAGCGTGGATCCTCAGCTCGCGCAACGGACGAAGTAGCCTCGCGCGAGGGGTCGAAGCGACCGGCGCGAGGCTAAAGCGCGAGAGACATGCACGTCAAAACTGTCCGATCTGACGTGCGAACTGTCGGAGCGACGTTCGGAGGCGAGGTTTTCGTTGCACCGGAGCGCCGGACGGGGGCTCCTACTACTACTAAGCTTTTTGAATGAAGATGGGAGGGGAGGAGAGGGCCAATTGGGGATGCGCACCGGGCACGTTTGTCACTGGATCTTGGGGGAGGGGGGTGTGGGGAGAAAAGTTGGGGGTAGAGGGGGAGATATAGCGCAGTGCGTAGTCACGTGATTTGTACGCGGTGCTCGCTTCGCTGGGATGGCTCCTAAGGTGCGCTGCGGTTCATCGTGATTAAGTGATCTTGAGCAGAAAAGTATCCGCACGTAAAATCTTCAGACACGCACACTTTATTGGAATATACTAAAAATATTGTGATTGTTTTGAAGTAAGAAAAACCAGAAAGGATGAGGGAACTATTTTAGGTTTCTGGGCTGGGTGGAGCGAGCTACCGCCCGTCATAAATACAGCCATTAGCATCCATCCATCCATTCGGTAGAGGGACACCGCGCGGGACCTCATGACGTCACTCGTGACGTCACGTGTGACGTCATGAGACCCGCACGTTGCATTATGGGACATTTCCCATAATGCACCGCGCGGTTACGCCGACGGCGACGCCGCTCAAGCCGGAAACGGGCGCCCAAGAGCTGCGCTTTAAAAAACAACGTCGCTGTGCTTTTCACAGATCCAACATCTCGCACAAGCGTTCTAACAAAACATACATCTCCTCACAGATGTCTCCTACATCAATTGCAATGAGAACAAAGGAGCCATCGCAAACATTGTTCAACACACTGGCTCAGGGCCAGTGAGCGGTATCCTTTCAAAATTCCTTTTCACAACAAACAAGCTACTGCTGTCAATAGCGGAACACCATGTGTGATCCTCCATTGTAACCCTGAGGCGTAGGAACAAGAACAAAAAAAATAGAACAGGTGGCCTGCGTTTTTTTTTTAACCTTTCTTTACTTTGTGTGGTCGTTTTGGAACGTGTTCTTTTCATAAGGCATTTTAAGACGTTTCATTTTTGTTCGTTATGCCGATATTTTTGCAATGTCAAACACAGGACGAGACACAAAAATGATTTTATTCACTTTTAACCTTCTTAATGTTTGAATTGTATTTCACAATATGACGCATTTTAGCATGGCTTTCCTGTGAATTAAGAGTTCGGAAGACACAAGCCTGTCTAGATCCGTGTTAAAAACAATGTTCTCACATTCATTTTAAAACCGCAGTAAAATCAGAGGTTACGGGCGCCTCCGGGAGGCGTAGGGTTGCACATAATCCAACTTAATGTCCCTCGCCGCATCCTCGCTCTTACATATAGACATTTTTATTACAGTCACTAGGCTCAAGGATTCCGGTCCCGCGGCGTCAATCTTTGTAATAATATTATGATAAAAATAGTGCATATTTTATGTGCCCCAAAACAACCAAGCGGGTCTTCGCATTGGCGAAGACAAGAAAATTAAAAGAAAAACACACGGACAGCATTAGATGTACAATTAAATTAACATGGCACCAAACAGTGGGCACACTTCACACAAAATCTACTAAAAAGTTTAAACTTTCCACTAGTCTCTCCAAGTCCGCCGAAAAACTGAGGGATCCGTGAAAAATGTCTATGCTGGGGGATGCGATTATAAAAAAAATGAAATTTGCTCACAGGAGAGTGGTGAGAGTTTGGACATCAATTAAACATAAAATACACTAAACTTTCTGGTAACCCGACAAGGAACATAAAGATCGACATAACTCTAAAGTAGGTTAGCATCAGTACAATCATATACAACACTGTGAAAAAATATGAAATCACGTTCGAATCTTTTATTTGACAAAGACCTAAGTAAACATTGTTAGGAAGACGTTCAAAGTCATAATAAAAGTAGACACAAGCAAAGTGTGTCGTATGCAATGCGTATCATTTTGTTTCATCCGATTCTATGCCTAGAGACTGTGTATGTGTCAGAGAATTCCTAACCACTGAGGCATATTCAAGCCGTGAACGAACTAAAGCACAAAATGAACGAATCATACCAGCACGGTGTCTGAACGTTTGAGTTATTCAGAATATAGTACCACGACTTTGACATTATCGTACCGTTTACAGTAAAAGATATATGAGCATTGACATCAAGGCAGAAACGACATGTTTCATTACAGTAACGCGTTCGATTGGAGTTCCTTCGAAAGAGTTAGTCAAATAGAAAAATAGTGTGTCGTCTGCCCCCAAAAAAACAACCTTAGTTTTGGTAGGATTTAGGAGAAAAGCATTCGTCAAAGACTAGTGCAGTATGTTATTCACGTCGTTCTGAAGGGCATTGCAATCAGGAGGACTATCGACGCGCATAAACATTTTAATATCATCCGCAAACAATAAGAGCTCAGCTTCTTTGACACATGACGCTATAACGTTAAACAATATCAGAAACAGAAGAGGAGGATGACAGGAGAACAAAATAGTTTAGAACGTGCACTAGATATTCGAACATAATTCGTACATGACAAATAACCTTCAAACCAGCGAAGTAGTTCAGAACAACAACCATATAACGATATTATGTGGAGCAATAGCTCATGATTAACTTTGTCGAATGCTCCACACGCATCAAAATAAATAGCATCTACTTGTATCCTGTTTAGAACAACTGGTGTAACGGAGTGTAAACGAAGCACAAGTTAGATTGGCACTGACTTGTGCTCATTTTTTCACTTCGCCGGACCGATTGTTATAAACAGGGGATAGGTACAAGTCTGCTTCGTACTTTTCTACCTTTAAAAAGTGCAAAGCGGTTTCTAATTTATCTTAAATAAACCTATAAATTGTGGGTCGCCCGTCAATATTGCCCGATCAGGTCGAGTTCCATTCGCCTCGAAGAACGCATGCAGGGGAGGCGCTATATAATAAAGGTTCAATTAGTCTACTGATGCTTTGAGTCGGAGCTAATGAGCCGAGGCCTCCACGACCCGGCTCTCGTCCCTGGGGTTTGGTTGTCCTCGACCTTCGCCGTTGGTTTGTGTCCCGTACTCCCCATCACGCGCCTCTCTCACCACGAGGCTCGTGCTTCCGCCCCTCTCTTTCTCTCTTCAAGTGTTGCTTGCGACGCCTTCCTCCACCTACCCGCGCTGTTCTTCGTCCTCCACACAATACATGACGCAAAAGTGACTGCAGGACGTATTCCCTGTGTTCTTGGGAATTCTAGGGCAACAGCTAATATAGTCATTAGTTAATTATTTATATTGGATAATAAGAACAAGGAGATATTGCCGCGTACTAACATTAAGAGGGTGATCATTTGGCATCGTGTACTCGCTATTACAATAAAAAGAATAGATAAGAGCAGTTCATACAATTTTGTTTGAAATTCTAAGAACTAGTTTTATTTGTACCCAACACGCATTACCTAAGACAACTTTCAGTGTAGAAATTTTGAGATAAAACTATTATCTACTTCTGTATTAGAACACCGAGTAGGCAGCGTAACTTTATCACCATCTTAATATTAATAATACGGTAGAATAACGGAAGCACCTGTAATATTTACTCATTAAATGTTTAAATTAAATATTAAACCCTGCAACCTATTAGCTCACCACAGAATATCCAAAACCACAGGACATATCTCAGTAAAGCTTCTATCCTGTAGAGATGTAATGCTTATTTTTATAGACTAAAAACCGTCTGTGCTCACTGAGGTGAATGCCGTGGACCGGATTTTCATTGCAAGCATTAACTGTCTCATGGAGCGAAGCCGGTGAAGCCGACGAAAAAAACGGCAACTGAATTCCCTTTGACTGGGCGTTGTCTGCAGCAGCGAAACGAACACTAAATTCCGCATATGGCTGCGACGCGCCGTATCAGATGCTTCGTCACGGTAGCCGGCGGGGCAGCTCAACCGTTGATGCGGACGCGCCTCAGAAATAAACCACAAGGAAAAGCAGGCAACGCAGATGCATCGTCACAGAAGCCGTGAAGCCGGCGTGGTTCGCCGCGTACCTGCGCAGTGGGGGGGGCGTGATGTCACCGCCGGAGCTCATTTGGCCCCATAGCAACATCGTCACCCTTGCTGAGGGCAGCCGAACTGCTGGCGCGCAGCGGGAGGGCGTTGGAGCGCCGTTTGCGAAAAAAGAGGTGGCCGCGCTGCTTGTAGGAATGCGTCGCGTGTAGGAATGCTTCCGCATCCCTACATGTGAGCAACCTTAGGTGTCTCGCCGATGATTTTTAATTCTGACGTGACCGAGTTGGGGAACCATAAAGGATTATTTATTAGGCGATTGCTATGCGCCAAAATACAAACTGTTCTTTCCAAAACAAATAACAAAAATCCCAATTTTCGTTCCAGCCCCGTAGGAGCACATACTAGACAAGAGGTTTGTCCTTGACTTTTGATACCAATGTACGCGGGGATGTGACCAGAAGAAATATCTGTGCTCGCGTTTAGATAATTTCCAGGCAAACACTCGAATTTCCCCGAGGTACACGTCCAAAGATTTCTTGTGAGCATGAGACGAAAGCGAAGACATTCGAAACATACGATTACGATGCTAGCTACACACCTTTCCATCGCTTATCACCAGGGCGAAAAATGTTCAGTCACTTAGCTATGGACGCATGCGATGCGTCTGATATACCGCAAAACAGAGCAACAGCGCATGCTCAGAAGGCGTTTCACAGCCCAGAAGACAAAAATGGCAGCTCGCCGAAGGTGATTTTTGCAAAGGTCCAGACTGGGTGTATCAAGGTGTGGCAACTTTAAATCGATCGCAAAATTCGGTTTCTTAACCTACCGCCTACGACTGTGGCAGCGCTAACCACAGATGGTGTTTGTTTTGTTGTTTTTTGTAAAAATTGCAAAGAGAGATTATTTGAGGGAAAAGTAAAAGAAAGAAAAAGGCTTAGCTCCTATGGAAATGCGGCGAAGCCAAACGTCTTCAAACAATACAGCGCCGTTTTGTAGCGTGCGCTGTTGTTCTGTTGTGCAGTACATCAGGCGCTGCGCGTGTGTCTACAGCCTCGTGACTCAGCATTTTCGGCCCGTGTGATGAGCGATGGAAAAGTCTATAGACAAGTATTTTTAAATTTGGCACTAAATTATTTTTTTTATCGAAAGCATCATACCGCTGTTACCATGTAAGCGGCCCAGCAGTCGGGTGATGAACAATGTTTATTACAGACGTGACGTACTACGGGACGGCTGAATGACAAAACGTGTGCCCTGTTGCAGACTACAAAACCCGTGAATACAGCAGGACAGAGTCCTGCAATAATTATCTTTCGTTAGAAAAGTCCGGGACTGGAATGCGCTTGATGAAGTAAATGTTTGTTCCGCAAGTGCCGTCGAGTTGTTTTTTACTGCGGTTGGCCCTAAGATAATGCCTACTACCGGCACTGGGAAGCAACATAAACAAAAGGATACGTACATGTTCGATATATAAAATAGATTTGTAGCAGTCCTCAACCTGCTCTCAAGTTGTCCTTCCCTCCATCCTCTACGATAGCCCTGATTTTGTAAACAGAAATTTCACAAGCTTCCGTATGTAAGGCACATCATCGGACATTACTCCTGGACTATAGTCGCAACGTGCCATTTCGTGGCTTTTTTGACATCGAGCGTATAAATACTTAGTGATGAACCTTTGGATGTAATTGCACTATCTATGCAAGAAAGGAATACGATGTTCAATTTCGTTTTTCTTTTGCTGTGCGTTCAGAGGCCATCAAATGGAGGGCTGGAATTACAATGTATCACTTAAAACATACAATACTTAAAATATCGTCATTAGGAGCGCTAAGGAAATGTTGCTTGTTCTGGTAGTAAACCGTAGAACACAATTATTCTAATATACAAAGGGTATTGAAATAACAACACTCGAGATGGGGAACGGTTGCTTCACCCCAATCTCAAACATCAATTACTTTTCTTAAAGGGGTAATTACAAAACATATTCCACACAACATGTGCCTGGCTCGGCAGGCACGCAAGCCCTTGAGACTTAGAACGGCTTAAATTGTTTGTTGAAAATCTATGTTTGTAAAAAATATTGTATTGTGTTCCATTCTTTATAGATTTAGCATGAATTTCAGTCAAGTCATTGTTTCGCGAAATATAGAGCATTTTGGATTCCACCATAAGCTTGTACGCAAGCATATTGCGGAAATGTGTACATGGACGTGTATATAAATAGCTCAAGTTCCGTGCACAAAAACTGCGCAAAATAAAAAAAAAAAATTAAAGAACATTTTGGATCGCAATGCCTAACTTTACCACGATCATACTCAAATCCGCCATCAATAATGCAGCTAACATAGAGCCTTTGAAAATCGTAATATGACTTTAGAAAACTATTCTCATGCCTCAATCGGGAGAGTGCGAAAATGAAAGGTTAACCTGGAACACAATATTCAATAGAAGGTCGCAAACGACGAAGAAAATTCTATCACGTACATGTTTGGGGTCTTTTATGTGTGTGAAAAAAAAAAACTCTCGCCGTCCCATGGGAAGAGGAAAACAACAATGATTGGCATTAGGACTTCTAGAAGTTGTCAATATCCACATCATTTGGACACCTATATATACACGTATATCAGATGAAACCAGAACTGCAATTACTTTAGCGCTCCGAGCGCTCCGATCGAGTGCAAAGATATGAAGGGCGCTGGATTAATTCTTACCGCTGCATTGGTCATCCTCGTAGTCGACGCCTGAGGTGAGATACACTTTGAGGTTCTGTTATTTTTCAGTCACGAAGATATATTTAATGTATTTACGTGCACACATCAACTCAGGTCAGCTGCTGTTTCCATTAACGTTCGTTACCTTTAGAGCTAATAAAATATTCATTATCTAATTGTATATGTGCTGTTTGTGGGTTTAGATAGTAAGAAGTTAGCCCCAACGAGTCTCTGATGCCTCCGATGTAAATTAAACATTCGACAAGCACACTGCGACCGTTTCCCTGGGGTCTTCAACGTGCGTCACACAGTAGTGAATACACGAACACAAGCAGGTACAATTCTCACTACATACAAATAGGAAGGAAAGGGAATTAAACCATCTAATATTCGACATGTACGGCTAAGAGTAACAAAATAGCCTCCATGGGTTGGGGAAAGAAATATATTTCACAAAAACAACCAAAATCAATAATAATAATTACCTTCCCTCGCGTTATGTAAAAGCCGCCACTTCCGCAGTACGGCCCTCTCATATAAAAATAATGATTGGAGGGCCGCCGTTTGAAAGAAATGCCATGCTTCGTGGCAGCCTTTAAAAATTTGATATGATACCAAGTTCATATGCAAAATACATTCTCGAAAGAGTATGTCTTACGCATAATTCGCATGAATTCATAAGCAATACGCACGAGAAGTGGGATCAGTGTCTGATATCGTAGACATTGGGACAGCCAGGATGTAGAACCCACATCAAGATTCTTCGTGTGGTGTATTTACAAGAAAAACGGGTTACAGAAATCAGCCCGGTTGGAACATGGCTGCATGCTGTCGCTCGGGTAGGCAGTCAGTCAGTCAGTTCACGCGATACTCTCGCGCGCACGCTGCACGTCATGGCACGAGCACTGCGACACATATAACATTTCCCCCGGCGTAATTGAAGAAACCAAAGGAAAAACAGCACTGCACACAATGCCGAAAACGTTATGCGTCGTATCTGTCTGGAGGACGACGATGTCTGGTGGGGTAGCGCTGTTGCGCAGCGGGATTGGCGGTTGCCGTCTGTGGGGTGGTTGCAAACTCACTGACCACAGGCTCGTCGACGCAGTTCTCTGGATCCCTCAGGTCGGGCAGGAATCCGTCCGGTGTGCCTTGCATCGAGTTTTCATGATGATGAAGCATCTGGTCTTGGTGACGGCGCCAAATATACGTGCCCCTAGCCGTTGTGACTCGAACCTGGAACGACACTGGGCCAGATTGCTTCAGAATCCTGCCGGGAACCCACTTCTCGGAGCCTCTATAGTTCCTCACGAGAACATTGTCGTTCACACTAAAATCCTTGTTCGTCCCTTTCGCTGCGAGGTCTGGACGAACTGTTGATGTCCTACTCTTCCCCCAACGGAAGGCTTGATGGCATCGAGTCTTGTGCGAAGTCTTCTGCCTAAGAACAAACTAGCAGGTGTTTCTTTTGTCGTCGTGTGAGGGGTATTGCGGTACGTCAGAAGAAACGTTTGTACTGTCAACTCCAGGGAGTCTTGCGATCGTCCTTTTCGGAGAGCAGACTTCAATGTCTGAACAAACCTCTCCGCGAGGCCATTAGTACTCGGATGATAGGCCGCGCTCAAGATGTGACGACCTCCTAGATTCTTAATAAAAGTCTTGAATTCTGTTGAGACGAACTGGGGACCGTTGTCTGTAACAATGGTCTCGGGTACGCCAAAACGACAAAACAAGTCCTGAAGACGTTGGATCGTATGTTGTGATGTGGTCTTGTCCATCACATAGACCTCGGGCCACTTTGAGTGTGCATCTACGGCGACCAAAAACATCTTCCCCTTGACTGGACCCGCGAAATCCAAGTGCACCCTTTGCCAGGGCGATGTCGGCCATGCCCAAGGGTGGAGGGGTGCGGGGACTGGCTCGTTCCGCTGTTGATAGCATTCTTGACATGCTTTCACTTGCTCTTCCAGGTCATTGTCAATTGAAGGCCACCAGATGTAGCTCCTGGCTAGTTCCTTGCTTCTGACAATACCTGGATGACCCTGATGTATCTCCTCAAGCAGGAGAGTACGCAGTTTTGGTGGTACGACTACCCTCATGCCATACATCAGACACCCTTGATGCACAGTGAGCTCCAGACGTCTGTCAAAGAAAGGCTTCATTTCCTTGTCAGTGATGGACGATGGCCAGCCCACGCTTGTCAAGTCGAGTACTTTGCTCAACAAAGGATCGTGGCGTGTGGCACGAGCAATGTCACGGCTGGTGACAGGTAGCGAATCTAGACGCAGTGAATAAAAAGTTTCGTTTCCTTCGGTAGATTCATCTGCCACAATGTCAAGTGGCAATCTTGACAAGCAGTCTGCTTCAGCGTTGTCACTTGATTTCTTGAACTGGAGCGAGTAGCTGTACGTAGACAGCGTCACTGCCCAGCGCTGCATCCGTGCAGCAGCCATTGCTGGAATGCCTGTTTTCGGGCCGAAAATGGTTTGCAAAGGCTTGTGGTCTGTAATCAAGGTGAAGAAACGGCCGTAAATATACACGTGGAACTTTTTAACTCCAAAGACCAGGGCCAGTGCTTCTTTCTCAATCTGACTGTAGTTCTTTTCAGCCTCCGATAAGGTACGAGACGCGTAAGCCACAGGTTGAACCTTTCCGTCCGGAGAAACTTGAGAAAGAACGGCGCCTATGCCGTATTGCGATGCGTCGCAGGCGAGCTGCAGGGGTCTTTTGGGATCATAATGAACTAAGATCGGTGGGGAAGTCATCGCAGCTTTGATTTTCTGAAAAGTGGACTGGCAAACTTCGTCCCACGTCCATTCTTCTCCTTGTCTCAACAGCTTGTACAAGGGGTGTGCCAGCGTGGAAAGTTGCGGAACGAACTTTCCGTAGTAGTTCACCATCCCAAGGAACGACTGCAGTTGCTGCTTGTTTTTCGGAGCAGGAGCATTCAGTAGCGCCGACACTTTCTCAGGGGATGCGCAAACACCTTCGGCGTTGATGACGTGGCCTAGATAACGTAGTTCGTGCTGAAAAAACGAGCACTTGTCACGCCGCACTCGCACACCACGTTCTTGTAATCTCGACAAGACAGCTTCGAGATTGCTGAGGTGTTCTTGCTTCGACTTTCCTGTGATCAGGATGTCATCGAGATAGCAGCTGACACCCTTCAGGCCCTTCAGCATATTGTCCATTATTCTCTGAAAGATGCCTGGTGCTGATGAGATGCCAAAAGCAAGACGGTTCATGGCGTACAGCCCTTTGTGTGTGTTCAGCGTTAGCAACTTCTTTGAATTGTCCGCCATAACCACCTGTTGGTAAGCCCTGCTGAGGTCGATCTTTGAGAATTCTTGTCCGCCAGCTAAGGCCGCCAACAGCTCATCAATACGTGGTATGGGGTACCTGTCCACCTCGAGGCAGGGATTGAGCGTAGCCTTGAAATCTCCGCAGAGGCGGATACTGCCATCCTTCTTTACTACAGGCACAAGGGGTGTCGCATACTCGCTGGTAGCCACGGGCGTGATGATCCCCAACTTTTCCATTTTTGCCAATTCTGACTCGACTGCTGCTTGCAGTGCGAATGGAATGCTTCTAGCCTTCAGAAACTTCGGCTGTGAACCTTCACGAAGAAAAAGTTCGGCTTGTTCTCCAGAAATGGTGCCAAGCTCATCTTTGAACAGGTCGCTGTGGCTCTCCAACAAGGCGTCTAACTTCTGTTTTAGACTCTCCGACGTGTCGAGCCTGTTGACACGGACCAGGTTCTTCCAGTCTAGCCGAAATTCTCGCAGCCATTCTCTGCCAAGCAATGCCGGTCCCTTGGTTTCCACGACGTACAGTGGAAGCTCCTTACTTTGGTCGTTGTGTTGCACAAAGACCAAGGCCAGACCCTTCGGCTTCACAAAGTCTCCTGTATACGTGCGAAGTGTCAGCGTTGTTGGCCGTAGCTGCTTTCTTGGGAACAGCTTCCGAAATTCAGTCAAGGAGACAACGGACACAGCTGCGCCTGTGTCAAGTTCCATTGTAAGCTTCACACCGTCAACGTTTATGGGTACGGTGATCGGTTCCAAGCCCGTAGCCCTGACCGCTTGCAGAGATACCGCGTCGTGAACGGAGGTCAGTGTTTTCACCTGCTTTTGTCGTTTCGATTTTGTCGGCTTCTTGTTACCCGAACGGCAGGCGCGTTGAATGTGCCCTTTCCGGTTGCACTTGAAACATGTGTCACCGACGTGGGGGCACGCATCACTACGATGGTTGGTCGAGCCACAACGGAAACAACTGGACAGCTCTGGTACTTGCTTGTCGATCCGGGCTTTGTGGTCGACCCGAACCTTGTGGACGTCAGGGACCGATGCACCGCTGGTGTGCGTTAACGCTGCACTTTTAGTTGCTATTTCCATCGCAAGAGCCCTCTCTACCGCCTTCTGGAAAGTCAGCTTTTTGTCTTCTGTGAAGAGGACGCGCTGTACATCTTCTCGGCGAAGGCCGCACACAAAACGGTCGCGGAGCGCCTCATCAAGAAAGCCTCCAAAATCGCAGCTCTGTGCTAGATCTCGAAGTACCGCTACAAATTCGGCGATGGATTCGCTTTCTTCTTGCGAACGCTTGTAGAACTTCGCCCTTTCCGCTATGACGGATGGCTGCGGCGCAAGATGATCGCCCAGAAGCTTGAGTAACGCGGTAAACGACTTCTCGGACGGTGACTGCGGGGCCGTGAGCGACTTCAACAAAGCGTACGTCTTCGGACCGATGAGACTCAAGAAGGCATGAACCTTCTTACCTTCGGGAACCTCGTTTACCAGGAGGTATGACGCCAGTCTTTCTTCGTAGGAGCGCCAGTCGCTCGTCGTATCGTCGAAAGACTCGATGTGCCCGATGCGACTCATGGTCCTCGCTGAGGGGTTGCCGCTTGATGGCCGCGCCAGGATTCCGAGGCTGGACAATCCTTGGCTCAAGTCAAGCCCACAGCAGTCAGACGATGGTCCAACCCGTTGACCCGATGGCAGCAGGAATTCTTTGCGACAATCCCATCCTCTCGTCGCCAATAAATGTGGTGTATTTACAAGAAAAACGGGTTACAGAAATCAGCCCGGTTGGAACATGGCTGCATGCTGTCGCTCGGGTAGGCAGTCAGTCAGTCAGTTCACGCGATACTCTCGCGCGCACGCTGCACGTCATGGCACGAGCACTGCGACACATATAACACTTCGCTACTGCAATAAAAAAACGATCTAGGTTTCGTCAAAGTTGTCTCATTATGGTAGTATGAAGAGTGTAACGCCCAAAGGTGGTTAAAGCGGCGTATATGTTTAATTACTGAAGGTATAAATCAGCACTACACGATACCGCGACTAAATATCATAACTACCACGCTACTACAGTCCCATGCGCCGCGTTCCAAATGCTTCAATATCCAATAAATTGCAACAGGGTCAACTTACAGCATGTTGAATGCTGAGGACTGAAGAAATAGTGTGGCCGACTTTGAGATCACCGTGATATCCCGGGAGATAGCCCACCTAACATCAAGAGCAAATCGGGTGAAAATATAGAGTGGGCTAGCCTTCGGTGTACAATCAAGAAAAGTTTAAAAAATTACTATTTTTTGTTCGTGTCTCTTCCAGGTTTGTTATGGTGGCGAAAGGCAACGAAGCAAAGATGACTGTACTTCCCAGTCAGCAATGTTCACTTATATCGAGCCAAAGCCAACTAGCCGCATTTACGCCGATGCCATCATTGATCCTAACCGTACTATTACTAAGCGGGATATCTTTCGGTGTTAAAACAAATATAGCAAATCAAGCCAAAAAAGGGGTCGGCTATGTTTCGGAGGTGTGGCATCTCTCAGGAGTTTACGCTAGGTTACAACTTCTGTTTATTCGTTCCTGCCGTCGGGCTCGAGACAACGAGCAGCATCGTTGTCTTCGGCGGTAACATCGAGCCGATGGACCGCTATAGACCTTTTCTCTGGTGATTGCGGGGTTGGTTGCAACAATCCTGGACCCATTGTCCATAGGAATCGTCCGATAAGAATTCAACGCCCCATCAAGATAGCACTTCAGCATCCAGCCCATCAGACCCAATAGCATAGCACGGTATTCATTTGCCATTATGCGTCCTCTCTTCAAGTGTGCTCCGTCAATATTTTTTATATTATGCCAATCTACTATTATTTTTTACTAACGCAAGTAATCCAGATCATCCGATCATTGCATGATATGTTTGAAGATGCATTGATATCAAACACCAGATATACTTTAAATTGTCCGAATATAAATCCTGGTATGAATGTTCAGAATTTCAGTCACTCTTTTTTCCAAGTGCCAATAATCGTTGCAAGGAACTCAAAACGGCACAAATATTTTTCTAAGATACATTGTTTTAATATCTATGTAATTAAATTTCCTTGTCTTACTCTAGAAAAATTAAATATATTATCTACATTACTATATTGACGCAGGCCGTGTAAACAGTTCAGTACTTCTTTATATTTTGTATTTGAACTTCTATGGAGACTGAACACGATAACATATTTTTCAGTACCTGTGTGGAATACGTGTACAAAAAAATAAACCTTCTGCAAACAGAAGAAAAAAAACACTTCACATTTATTTTGTGATACTCCTGTTGAGTGAAATGCGATTTGGAAACGTACTTATATTTCGGCACGTATTTCCAAAGCAGAAACACAAGAATGCGAGCACGTCGCAATCGCCACGTAAACCATGCGCTAAATATTTCTTCGCAGAATATTTATTTCGTGACATGCGTGTCTTAACTAGGCACCTTAAGAAATGGCAAATATTGGGTAAGGGTGAGTTTAGTGTCAATTTAAGTCAACTTATTACTAAAATTAAATCCATACTAGAGTCGTACCCACTTGTATCATCTTTCCATTTAGATTACTTTTATTTTTGTTTCAGTATTTATAGGACCCTCTAACAGTTAATACAAAACTATCCCATGAAGGTAGTATGCAATATATACAATATGTAGATTATTCAACGGCGGTCAATTTGAACTTAACATTGATCATAGGAATATCAACAAAATCTTAAACAGAACATTTTCCTTTATGAACAATATGAATGCATTCATCATACAATGTTGAACTCAGTCTCCTATATTAGTACACAATGCACCCAAATTTAGTGTGCCATCATAATCGTCACCTTTTGCATAACCTGCGAATTTGTACAGAACCGAAGCTGGGAAAGTCCAAATTTAGACCAAAA
Source organism: Ixodes ricinus (assembly GCA_037355805.1). Lineage (NCBI taxonomy): Eukaryota > Metazoa > Arthropoda > Arachnida > Ixodida > Ixodidae > Ixodes > Ixodes ricinus. Next base: position 26,645 of record JAZHYW010011838.1, read on the forward strand.
AAGGTGAGCTCGATCCTTCAAACCCTCAAGCATGTCAGTTCATTATATGTCGCTCTGAACTTGTTTTACAGCTCATTTTACAGCGGAATATCCACGCACACCCTATTTGTACAAGGTGTTTGCTTTCAGTTTGAACAGATGTTTTTTCTAAATATGGCAGTGAGAGTAAGAGGCTCGGCGGTCAATATTTTAAGGGAGTAATTGCATTGGCAATTTTGCGAATTACCTAAAATTAGGTAATTAACTTTTTAATTCCTGGTCTTAGGAGTGATATAGCAAATGCAGAACTGAAGGAATTTATTATTGAAGACCAGATCCATTCAAAGAATTTGCGGAAATCGAAAATCCATCGAGACTTTAATTGATCAATCTTTAGGTCCTTTAGCCCGATCTAAAAATTGCGCGCCAAAAGAGCGCTGCATACACTGTCCCCAAATACACACAAAAGAGTGACGCCGTTCCAACCATGCCGTAGGATCTCGGCAGCATGTCCTTGGTGGGTGCACCATAGCGTAATATAGTGATACGTAGCGAGTGGCCAATGAATCCAACTCGTTAGGATTCATAACACCTGCTGGCCGGCGCGGTGTTGCCTAATTATTAAGTCGAAAGCCTTATATGTTTCATCTTCCAGTCGACCTTCAGAAAACACGTCGGCGACACGAAAGGTACCAAAACGAAAGGTACGAATGAGACGGCGCCAAAAGTGCGTTGTCAGAGATCGCGCTGTCTTTGGAGGTTTGCTATCAGCGACGCCACGATCCCACTGAGCCAATGAAATGGCACCAAAGTGCGTCGACAGAAAGCGCGCTGTCTTCAGAGGTTTGCTATCAACGTAACCACAGCAAACGCTACGATCCGAGTGAGACTGACGAAACGGCGCCAAAAGGGCGTCGTTGAGAGCGTGCTGTCTTCGGAGGTTCGCTATCGCCGGGACCAGAGCCGACGCCACGATCCGAATGAGCCACTGAAACGGCGACAAAAGTACGTCGTCAGAGAGCGCGCTGTTTTCGAAAGTTTGCACTACGTTTATGTGACCACTCAGCGCTGTTTTCGAAAGTTTGCTACTACGTTTATGTGACCACTCAGGCGAATTAGAGGCAATGATATTAAGAAGGTTGACAAAGCGAATTGAGAGGATTCAAAGTGAATTAAGTGAATCATGTGTTTGACTTTAATGCATCGGCACTTGGGCTTTCGCCTTCAAGTCGTCCTACGGATAACATAGGATACCCTTTGCAATTTTATTCATTCGTTATGTTTGTATTATAAGAAAATAGTTTCGATTTAATATATATATTTACAAAACTATGAGAAGCTTCGAATGTTTGCAAATATATTACAACGTCTGCGACTAGGGCTACGGCAATACGCACGACTTGCCAGCAGGCCTGGCCGGCCACCATAATGACAGCCAAGGTGGAGAAAGAGGGCGGGGGGGGGGGGGGGAGGGGGGCGAATGCGGCATGCTGCTGCTGCCAAAATGGGATTTTCTCGACTTTTTTTTTTTTGTGTGTGGCGAAGGTGAGACGGGCGAAGCGCAACCTCCTAGCGAGTGTTTCAAGCGTGAATTGAGCGTCAGCTGCGTCTCCGAAAAGCTCATTGTTGTTTGCTTAAACTCAAGCGAGGAGACGCTGCGTACAGGAGCGTGTTGTCTTGAACCACGCTATCATTTCACAGAGCGTGCACGCTATACAGTTTTGTTTTCCGTTTGAAGCGTGGAGCTCGCTCCAGTCGCTCATCCTTTTCTCGCCCTTCTGTTCAGGTAGCACTGTTCATACATCATACAAATTAGAGTCTGCAAACAGGAGTCACCGCAATATCCGTAATTCGAAGGAAGCACTTCAAATTTTTTTTTGGAACTCATAGTCATCCGACATTCGAAGTACATATCTCGCTGTGACTCGCGTTTGAATTTGTATGCAGACTATCTTTTGTATGATGCATAAGCAGTGTGACCCCAGCTTTACGGTGAACTGAAGTACACATTTCTACGGACGCCTGCACGTAAAAAAACAGTGGACATGGGACTGAAGATAGTGGTCGAGTGGAAGATTTTCTTTGAACCGAGACGCGATCAGGGATACGGAGAATTATGAAGTGTGCGGGGGGTCGGGAGAGCGGGACGATAGGCCAAGTATGTCAGAGTGTGGGGTCGAAAGAGTTATAACCGGGCTGAATGCACGAATGTGACATTAGCCTCATTCATTGAAAGAGAAGAGAGTGTGGCAAGCGAACAACACTCTAGAGCTTGAAGAGATAATTGATTGAGTTTTATTTGACCAAAGCCACCACAGTCTCCGCGTTAACAACCAAGAAAAAGACGTCCGAACATCAGCACAGCAATATCATCAACGTGCCAAGAAATAATGTATAATAAACGACAACTTTACAGTGCAGAACAGTTGTTTTATGACTTTCCTTGTGGTCACCATACATATTTGTGCATTACTGAAGTATTTGGTTCTGTCGTTCCCTTTTCAAGTTTGATTGCAGCGGTTTTAATTTTATATAGCATAGTGTGCATGATCGGCTCTTGAATTCAAAAATTGTTGCGTGCATTTAAGAAATCAGTTCCCATCTAAATATATCATTTTAGTTAGTCACGCCAGATCTAGGTGGTGCAAGCAATCGTCTGATACGAACGGAATCAACGATTTTAGTTATTTGTCCATTCAGGTAGAAGCCATCTATGTCTCTAGCCATGTAGTGAATAGAAGCGCCTAAAAAGAAGCTGAGACCGACTTCACAACTGCAGCGGTGACAGTCAAGTGAGCTGCTGGAGCCTAAGGTAGGCGTCACTCCTTTCCGTTACACTATATTACACTGTGGATGCACCAACGTCTCAAATGATGACATGGCTGAAGCGACTACGTCACTCTTCTACGTCACTATTGGCGACGCTTTGCGGCGCTTTTTTCAACAATTCTTGAATCGGTCTGAAAAAATCTGAACATTGACCAATTACAAATTATGTTAAATGGACTGGCCTCTAATAGTAAATGCCGTCATAACTGCAATTGGAACATTACTCCTAAAATCAATATTTCAAAAGTTGATTCACGAATAATAGTTAACTAGGCAACTTACCATTTTGATTATTTCGTCGTCAAATATCCACCACTCTACAAGAAACATACCGAAGACGGAATTCGACTAACTCTCAACCTCCATTAAAAGCATGTACGTTACGATTTTCAGCGGCTTCGTAAAATTTAAAATCATTCGGGGAAAACAGCAACCACGGACGGTTTATGCTTCGACGTTTCGGCCGGATTCCGGCCGAAACGTGGAAGAGTAGTATATATATGTATGTATGTGTGTGTGTGTGTGTGTGTGTGTGTGTGTCACGGGCACTTTATCATCGTGCGTGGTCTCCATAAAGGAAATAATCGAAATTTTCCAGATGATTTAACACTACTTCATCAATTGATTGAAATGTTACGAAACCCCAGGGAGACACAACCAATGGCGGAGATGGAATTTGAACTCTGAGCCTCGCAATATCCGGTCGGGTATGCTAACCACTCCACCACTCCTCGTTTTCTTTTTGGCGTTTCCTATATGTCATATTAATGCACAGAAACTAAATGTATATATTCAGAGTTGTTCTGGAAGAACACACCGCCAAGTGGAACGCTTTTCGACGCTTGGAAGCACGTGGTAAGTGCTTTCTATACTCCAGAACAGCTCTGATTGAATGCATTTCGCTTATGTGCATTATAAAAACATTGGAAACGCCAGGAGAGACGAAAGTAAAATGATGGAGTGGTTAGGACATTCGAGCGGAGATTGGGAGGCCCGAAGTTCAAATCCCGGCTACGCCAAAGATTTCGTGTTCCGATGGCTGCGTAAACTATGACTAATGCGATCAAGTACAGTTGATTTATCTGCAAACTTGCGATTTTTGTGAATAAAGATAGAGAGAAACAAAAAGAGGCAGACTGTATTGCAGCATTCCAAAAAAATAACGTTATGAAAACGCAATTCGAAGCGTAGTGTTCATATTATATATCCCAATCAAAATTAAAAGTCGCTTTCATTCGGCGTTTATGAAATTTCTCCATTTGAAAGAAACCTCAAACTTTGTACTCTGTATGGCTGTTTGTAAATGTCGACACTGTATCTTATTATTGGCTTCGTCTAAGTCAACTATAATGCAAAACTCTAGGTGAGGTTCCAAATCTTGTGCGATGTAACTTCGTACGGAATGCTTCGAGCAGCTCAGCCAGATGTCACAACAAACAAGAATTTTTTGTGCACACCCATATCAGTGCATTTAAATACGTAAATGGAGCTGCTCAGATTCAAGCTTTGGTTTTTGATAGGGACCTATCGACAATTTTCAAAAGGCTAAAACAAAAAAGTTTTCTATCAAAAAGGCGGCTTTTCAATTACGCAAAACAAATTTAGTGTTTTTTTTATTACAAAAAGATTTACGAAAAAATAAAATTAAGTGTTTTGATTCTGTTTGTGAATTCGGTAAAAATTCATTGTCACCGCTCTAACAATTATAAACATTTATTTTAAAGAGAGGAATCCAGGAGGCATTCGTGAACTGGCACAATCATTATAGGAGAATGCACCGGGTTCGGGATCTCACGTATCACAGTGACGTAAGCTTGAAACAAACCACTATCCTTAACTTGATAATGCAATTTCAATATTATAATTTGTTTGACATGTGTTGTATCCTCGCATTGCCTTGACATGTTCCTCATATGATTGCTCACGCGCGGGCGCGCTGCCCTGTTACCACTCTGGCTCTGTCTAGATAACCCAGAGCACCGCCGTTGTTATTTCTGTTTAATTCTTCGTTGCTGTACTTGACGTTTGACTATGTGTTAATAAAAGCAGAACGACCTCCTGCCGGCTGACGTCCGTTCATTCTTTCACAAATACATAACAGTTGCGACGAGAATGTGGAATTCAAAACCCGTCTGTTGAAGAATAAGGGACATTGAAGCCATCGACGAGACTTCTGGAAACTGCTCAGCAAACCCGGGTTGGGAAACGCTCAAGGGACACATTCAAGACAGCCGCTTCCGACGACGACTAGCATACAAGGGCTACAATGCAGAGCAGTTCTGTCTTGGGGCATCTCCGGTACAGTTTCTATAGAAAAGAAAACACAAATACGAAGTCTTCGTGGAACGTTTTGACGCGTTCGCAGCTAAGAAAACAAGATCGAAAAGACAGGAAAGCAGCAGGTGGTCCTCAGACTTGTTAGAGAGGCCGCGGTCATAACGTTTCGAAATTTCCTCTTTACAACAACACCTGCGGAAGCATGCCACGGCAACGACTTCAAGGTCATTCTCCAAGACTACGCTCCCAAAGCGTTCTGTGGTAGTAGAACGATTCAAGTACTACCGAAGGGAGCAACAGCAAGGTAAAATTATCAGTCTTTGTCGTGGAAATCAAAAAGTTGGCAGCTACGTGTGAATTTGACACGTTTCTGGAAGATGCTCTTTGAGGCTATTTCATCATGCAACGGCAGAACGGGGACATTCGATGCAAGCTAGTAAAGACGGAAGATGACAAGAACTTCACCTTTCGCTGGGACTACAGATCAGCCGTGGGAATGTCAGCTGCACAAGGACAAGCACCAGTAAGTGCTGAATACTCTTGAATCAACAACTAGCCCCAGCGTGCGGGGAGACGTCAAATGGCAGCGAACGTCCGCAACACGACGAAGTAAAGAAAACTGTCCGGCTTCATAAACTTTTTTTCCGTGGACATGACCCAAAGCAGTGTCCGCACCTCAAGATCAAGTGGTTGAAGGGTTTGAAAATGGGTTGCATGCGAACACATGAAGAAATGATGCCACGTATGTTAAGGCGGTGTAGCCGGCCGTTGAGGGAGTGTGCTTGTTTGGAGTTCATGCAATGCAGGAAGATAATGTCTACACTGCAAGGGTCATGGATAACGGCAAACAGGTTTGCAATGCAAGTAGACACGAGAACTGCTGTGTAAATAATGACTAAATTGAGTTTCGTATTAGGTGTGGGAACAGACGTCCAATGTCAGGTTACAATGGAAGTTATATTTCAGTAAAAAGACATGCTGACGTTCAAGTAATGTAGTACAGCCTCCAAATTTTTTAACAGTATCGCGCGAACGTCGACCGGCCGGTAGATCAGCGCCTTATGGCCACGTTCAAGAGCAGGTCAGCGAGACTACGCGCGTGTGGTAGAAAGCACAGCCTAGCATCATTGACTTGTTCTTTCATGCCGCGATAAGGCTAATCTACAGACCGATCGACGTTCGCACGATATTGTTAAAAACTATGGAGGCTGTGCAGTCATGGTGAAAAGAAATACAAACAGCGGAGTGGCAAACTAATGATATATAGGGTGCCACATATCCGCGGGTGTGGGCAGTGTTTAATAAAAGAGACCAGTTCATATTCTTTTTATTTTTCGTCACGTTAGTATTTTTGTGATTCACCGTCAACGGCGTTGCCTTTATCCCGTGCTCTTTAGTTGTCGGCTTCGAGCGTAATGACGCTCTTTCATAAGAATTGGTGGCACAGCAGCGACTCATTATGTAGCCGCAGACGCTGCGCGTCTTATTGATAGATTCTGCTTACATTCAGTTAAAGCTGTTTCAGAATTTGTTTAGAAGGGGTGTTGTTCTCCGATATTCTACTGGCACTGTGAATTGTCCGCAATTAATTCAATCATTGTGTTGCAATAAAAAATACCTTCATTGACTGATACAGAAAACACTCAGAGAGATCACTCTAAACTGCCCATGACTATGCTAAATATTGATGCTCTTATTTCTACCCGATCACTGACGGGTCTTTGATTATGAAGAGCAGTCATTCAAGGGTGCACCTACCATTAAAACGGCAACTGCCGCGCCACGTGTAGCCAAGTGAAAAGGAATGGCAAGGCTGGAAACGCTGATAATAATCTCGCCATAGCAGTGTGAGCAAGTTCCGCTAGATGGTTCTGCAGTGTCAAAAATGCCCACGCTCCGCTGATTTTTTTTTTTAATTTGTTATCATTACTCTACGAGAAAAAAATACCGTATCTTCACGTCAGTGGCGTAGGCAAGAGAGGGGGGTCGAAATCCCCCCCCCAAAATGTCAAACCTCCCCCCCCCCCACCACACGGAGACCCGCTCCGCTCCCCTGCTCGTGCAGTCAATTTTGCACGGAGCATGGCGCAAAAGAGGGAGCGCGGAATTTCTCCAACATTATATGCTTTCGGTAAAAGTGTAAGTGCGGTAGAAAATGCTAAAAAAAATAAAATAGCCAATAATCCTTCATTCGTGCTTTATTTCATGGGATACGGAACTTAATCTCATATGTACAGGTTTTTTTTTTAACTGCACCAAATTTTTAATTAAAGGTAGAAAAGTTTTATGAATGCGGTTTTCACAGCGTGTGTATATGGCTCGGCGGACATTAGATGGGAATATAACCATCACTATTATCAGACTAATTAACTAAAATCCGTTAATTAACTTTTTAATTACTGTAATTAGGATATATGTTTATATTACGAACTTTGAGGCAGTCATATGCCAAGACTGTTCCATTTTGTAGAATTCGCGTAACCGGCTTGTGTACCGCGATATCCGTCCACAAATTTTGCACTTTTTATCCGGCTAATGTAGCAAAGTTCGGCTAAAGTGGCCACTTTCGTGGGTTTGCCGAATCGAGTGGATAAAAAGTCGGATTAAGTAAAAAATTCGGGGGCAGATATCTCGGAACACAGGCACATTACGCGGATTCTACAAAATGGAACAGTCCTGGCATATGACTGCCTCAAAGTTTGTAATATAAACATATATCCTAATCACAGTAATTAAAAGTTAATTAACAAATTTTGGGTAATTAGTTTGATAATAGTGATGGTTATATTCCCATCTAATGTGCGCCAAGGACATGTAAACACGCAGTGAAAACCGCATTCATAAAACGTTTACCCCTTTATATAAAAAGTTTGGTGCAGTTAAAAAAAACACCCTGTATATATATATATATATATATATATATATATATATATATATATATATATATATATATATATATATATATATATATATATATATATATATAACGGATATTTCGATACATTTCTGGGGTGAAGGATGGAAATTTCAAGGCCAAGTTTAACTAACTATCCTCACTAAAATACCCAGTTCAATCAAACCAAAGCGAACATTATAAAACGAACACATGGTGTTACTATAAAACAATGTCATAGATGTACTATTAAATGATTTGTAAAAACAACTGCACTGTAAGCAATGGGTGACGCTGCGCTCACGCACACCTTGAGTACTGATCAAAATTACGTGCTTTCAACTAGAAATTAACAGGAATAACAAAGTAACTCTGAGTAGGTATTTTAGAAAGTGATTTACAAGCTCTCTTGATCATCTTATTTATGCCAAACGCCTACACACTAAGATGCAGCCGCCTGCGTTCACGAAAAATAATATTCAGGACTTCCTTCGCTTGAGCTTCAATGTCGCGGTGAGCATTCAAAAGCGTTAGACCGATCATTCTCTCATTCGAAGTGGACGCACTCAGGTATCTTTTCAACTGTCGTTGTGACGAGAATGAGCGCTCAGGTTCCGCCAATGTTAGGCGCACAGTCGCTAGGATCTTGTAAGAGAGAGAAAAAAATATTTATTTTGACACGCCTAGTCCGGCACTCCAATATATATCTACCACTCTCCCCAAGTATATTGTAGACGTAATGGACCAGAAGTGGCAGTAGGAGGGGTTGGTGATCTTTAGGTGGAGTGATCGAGCTCTCCCAGCAGTTTCGGTGTAGGTCGGGTGGCAGTAGGTGTAAAGTGGCAGATATTAGGGGTTTCGTGTGCGGACAATTCCACATCATGTGTATGTTTAAAGGGTGGCTTCTGCAATGGGTACAGTAGTTCAGGGAGCTCTTGTATGTGGTATTTGTAGCTAGGATCTTGAGGAGATGATGGACGTTTAGGAATGAAGCCTCCGAACAGTGGGCGACCGCCTGTAGCGCAGACATGATGGGTCGTTTCACATTTCTCCCTCTTGCATTTGGCAGCCCATATTAGCAGCCCGCACTGGAGTACAGGAACTGAAACGCGACCTGCCTAGAGCTCCAAAACCTCTTCAGCGCCGCGAACTGCCCCGCTTTCCAAGATCTTTGCAGGCAGAAGCAACGAAAGTAATTGCAACGCACGCCGCTGCTTTTTAAATCTACAATTTAACTGTGTGATCAAATAGTCCATGAAAGGAAGGGACACGGAGCGCTTAAAATGCTCTTCCGTGCTTCCAGCGGAAATGTTAGAGCGGTCACGCCCCCGACTTTCTGCTTCGAGGCATCTGAATTTCAACTTCCGCTGTCTCGGCCATTTTAATGGTGGCTTGAAATATTGCCTAGTGTTTGTGAGTGGACGCTTGATCCGATTTTTCAGCGTCGAGATATTTGTTTTTTGTGTATGCTGTTTAATTTTTTCGTGACAGTATAGCTATCCTTTTGTTTTGTCTGGCCTGCACCCGTTGTTAATCCAGTGGTACCTCAAAAAACAGAGGGAGTTGTGTGCTGTGAGGCAGCCTTTAAAATTGGCGGGCCAGAACTACGACGACAGCAGAACAGTGAGCCACCACGCCCGTATTCCTGTAAATGAAGCCTGCTCCGTTTTGAAAAATGACGATGCAGCTTTACCCGTTTCATCTTAACAGCACCTCCCTAATCTTTGCTTGAGCGTCCATACCGCCGAGTTCACCCTGCTTCCTCCTCATCGGGGGGGGGGGGGGGGGCTAATAATGCTATTGAGCGCCCCCGCCTTCTTCGAAATAAATCCTTTATACATTACGGCTCGCCGTTCATCATCGTGCAGAAGGCGAAAGGAACAGTCATGCCAAACCTGCTAGGTCGTGATTGGTTATCAAAATGTGTAGTGGCAATAGGTAGTGCTAGTGAATACGGTCAGGACCGAATCGTCATCGAAACAGAATTACAATGAAGGGTTCAGCGTTATGTAGGGCTTCAGGGGAAGCTTGCTTCTAAAAGATAATGAACAGTCTGTATTTTTAAAGGCAAGATCGGTGCCCTACGTTCTTCGCAATAGCATAGAAAGAGAGTTAATGACGCTGGAAGAAAGCCAGATTATATTTCGTGTGCAACGCAGTCATTGGGCAATGCTTTTAATCGTTCTTTCAAACGACTTTGTAAAGTTTGCGACACTGTGGGGATTATCGTGTCACAGCACATCTTTATCTAAAGGTGGATCATTATCCGCTTCTTCTGAACAAAGTCATTTTCACGGCAGTAGAGAGAAAAGTTTTTTACTGTGCTTGATTTGTTGAAAGCGTATTTGAAATTGAACTCGACGAGCAATCACGTGAAGTTCTAACAGTAAACACACACGTAGGATTTTTTTTTTTGGAGGCCCCTGCGGCGTAGAAAGCGCACCTGCGTTGTTCAAGTCAGTAATGGATCAAATCCTTCAAGGAGTTACAAGCACCGCTTGTTACCTTGATGATGTTATAATTGCGGGTAAAACACAAAAATAATGCACAACAAACACGGAGTGTGTTTTAACACGGCTACAAAAGCCTGGAGTCCACGTGAATTGCCAAAAGTTAAATTTCTTTCGGAAGGATATAAAATATCTCGAGCATGAGATAAGCAGCAGGACTGCTGCTAACAAAAAAAAAAATTGTTGCCATCTTGAAAACAGCAGAACCAGAATACGAGAAAGAACTATGAACCGCTTTTATGGCTATTGAACTTTGATGCAAAGTTATTACCCTTCCTCGCTTCAACACTATAGAACCAATGCATATACTTCTAAGGAAGGGGTGTTCATAAAACTTGTAAAGAAAGCTTAGGTCGTTGTAAGCAGCTACTCTGAAGCAACGCTGTGCTGGAGATTTTTGATACGGCAAAACCGGTAAAACTGACGTGTGACGCCTCTTCTATATGGTGTGGAGGCAGATATCTCTTATGTTGTCAATGGCGAAGAGAAACCAGTCAGATATGCCTCTCGACCATTAAGTTCCGCCGAGAGAAAGTATGCTTATATCAAAAAAGAAACCAGTGGCGATTGTGCTGGTATACAAAAAGTTCACGAAATATCTGTGCTAGTTTGTTTAGGATCGTAACCAACCACCAACCGCATACGCACATTTTCGGTCCGAAGAAGCACGCAGGATCCGTATCAGCCGCAAGAATGCACCGCTGGACCAGCGGGCATTTGGGACTAAAGAGTACCTGGAAAGAGTGCACCAGTGGTATTACTGGCCTAAGATGTTTACGGCCGTGCGCGGTCATGTGCGTTCGTGCCAGGATTTCCAGACGAAGAAAGCGCCACCCCTGACGACCGCTGGAAAGCTACAGCCGATACTATCTACCACCAAACTGTTTCAACTGGTGGGCATGGAATTTCTGGGTCCCCTTACGTAGATGGCCGAAGGTAATCGCTACGTCCTCGTCATGACGGATTACCATACTAACTGGGTGGAGGCGCTCGCTACCCCTGATGCGACGGCGGCGAGCGCCGCACGGCACTTGTTAGAAGGCATCGTTCTTCGTCACAGAGCACCCTTAAGTCTAATCACCGACAAAGGAAAGCACTTCGTTGCGGACATGATAGAAGAACTCTTCAAACTAGCCCCAACTAATCACCACCGGACCACTGCCTGCAGCCCGCAGATGAACGGGTCTGTGTGAGAGATTTAATCGCAGCCTTGCTCACATGATCAGCATATACGGGTCGGCGGATGACCGGGACTGGGGTCGTTTCCTTCCGCACGCGGCTTTTGTATATAACACCTTCGTGCATGGCACGACGACGTTTATATACTTCTTCCTGCTACGTGGACGTGAGGTGACGCTACCTCTTGATGCTGCGCTTCGGTTGAACTCTGAAGATATACAGGCGCCGTGCAAACGGGAGGTGCTGGAAATATGCCAAAGGCACAGGGGAGCTCGAAGTTCAGGAGCTCGAAGCACAGCGAAAAATAATAAACAGCGCTTTGATATGACTCGAAGGAAACCCACGTTTTACACAGGGGACTTCGTCTATCTCCAGACGTTCGTCCACAAGCGGAGCCGGACCACGAAGTTCCTACACCCTTTCCACGCACCGTTCATGCTTCTACGACAGACCCGACACAACAACTGGGAAGTCGTCGACCGTACCGGACGGGAAAAGGACATCGTGAACGTGGTGTGGCCATACCACGAACGTCTGGTGGACTCTGATGGAGACACTGAAAGTGTTGTGGACAGCCCAACGGGACACGGCGGGGAGAGTGACTGTGAGGGGACTTTAGAGGAAGAGATTTTTGATGCACTAGACGTACCGACCGGCCCGACGCAATCGGGGGCTTGGGATACGGCTGCCAGTGTAGCGATTGCAAACGCTGCAGGTCCTGGACTGTGAGAAAGTGCAAGGCTTACAGAGAAAAACAAAAGTGTGTAAAAACTAGTGAGTGCTATAACTTCCCTCCAATTTTTTTGTGAAAACAATTAGCGTTGAAATAGTTGTTTTCTGGCGTTTTCCCGCCGTTTCTTTGTAGAAGTAGAGTGTGGTGACGTGAGATTTTCGTGATTTTTCAGAGGTGCGGTTTCTCTATGATGTCTTATAATTTTCATTTTAATAGGCATCATTCCCACAATATTAGATGATTGTCGTATTTCTTTTTAGAGTTGACATGTATGTAATATTTTGTTTTACATGTGAGAAACTTCAGAAGTGAGTGAGCCTGAAAGTGCTGCGGACCGCCGCTGGGCGGTCCACAGGACTTCCAGTGTATCCCGTGCTTATACTGAGAGTGGGACCTCTCAGCTAAGGGAGGAGGAATTTGTAACGTACAAAAGTGCCTAAATAAAAAAAAATAAAAAAACTGTAGCTGGCGGGGCGCGGCTGGTCGGCGGGGAGAGGCTCTCTCTCAAAATAGGGCAGGGGCAGCGATTCCTTTTGCTTTCGGGATGAGCACGCGGACAGCTTATGCTGCCATTGTGCATCCCAAGGTCGGGCTTGAGAGAGGAGCCCGTCCGCCCACAAACGGCACTCTAGTCTTGGGCAGAGCCCCCCATGCCAGCTCTGAACCGCGCGCCCTGCCAGCGCAAAAGTGTTTCTCAAGGGAAACGTGAGTTAATTTAGCTACGTTACATTCTTATTAAAAAACCTAGGCAGTTCCACTACAGCACAATAACAAGATGTCAGACAAGCTACTAAAATGGTAGGCGAGAAAATTTAAAACTCCTAGGATAAAATTTCGAAATTAAGCATTTTAAGGCAGAATTTTCGACTAAACGGCGGGAGTAGCGCTTCTAAATATTTTGTTTTTTATGCTGGGTTGCTAGGTTTTTTAGAAATAAGCCCTGAAAGTTCCTTGCTCAGTTACAAGGCTAAAATGAGGTTTCACACTTTCAATTTGTATGAAAAAAGCACTGTTCAAATAATTGTAAAAATAAATGTGGGTGGACTAGTTCGAAAAACAGACGTAAATGCGTGACTGCAGGTGTCCTTCATATGTTCATCAATGAGCTCAGAACGCGACTTGGTTGCGTTACAAATCTATAAACCTAGATATCGTAGAGGCACATGTCTCCAAAATTATCAAAATTTGCGCTATTTGTTGTTTTTCCGTTGCGGGTTTCGTTTACACAAGATAGGTATTCCAATTTGTCCCAAAATATTGTAGACGAATTGGTCACCTTCATTTGCAATTAGAACGAACTGTGTTACTCCCGCTCAAACGCGACATTGGTACCGCGAACACGAGCCGAAGTGCAACCAGCACCGGCATTATTCTTGCGGCCGTAGGCCGCTGCCTCGAGAAGAGCAGTGCATGGCAAGTACCGACCGTCTTACTATCGCCCATGCGGCAAATGAGATTAAGACATTTTCCGATACGAGCGGCAAACAACCAATCACAAAGAATGAAAAAGATGCGCCACGCACGGTGTGCTTCAAGTTATCAGTGAGCATAGCCATTGAACCTGTCCTTCTTTAGGGCTACATATCTTCTTTATACTCCATTCCCCATCAAGTCCGACCGCAGCCGAACATTAGCTTTCGATAAAAACCGATCAAGCGGCTCCGAAAGTGTATCGTCACGGCGTTCGTCGTTTTTGTTCGTTGGCTATCGCTGGCTTACCCAATAACGTTCGGACAAAAGCACACGAGCGCGCATCATTCGCTTTACATGATTGGTCTAGCCGGAAAAGCCGAACGCACAGGAATGACGAGCGCCATGACGACGCACTTTTCACACTTTCTGATTGTATCCATCGGATCGTAACGTGGGCTGCGGTACGACTTTAAGGCGCGTTCACACTTGCGAATCGCAACTGTCACGTGGCAGTTTTGACCAAAAAGGCGGCCGCCGGTTCGGGGCAGCCGCTTTTTGACCGACTTTTGCGACTGGTCGCCGAGTCGCCCGGCGGTTGAATTAACCGGCGGCGCCTCGGAAGCGGCGTATGGTGCCCCTCTCATTGGTTTATGTCCTGCAAGAGTTTCTGGGGGAGAAGCAACCCACATGTACGTCGACGCTTTGGCAGCATCGGTTCGCGGTAACGGTTTAGGATAGAGAGGCAGGGAGGTCTCCGCGGCGTCTTTGATCAACGCTATAAACGAATACGCATTTTTTATACAAGAAGCACCTCAATTTGAACGCGCGCCCGAAAGAAAAAAAACCGAGCCTGCTACGAATTTGAGCCACGCTTGACTTGATAGGTACAGTCGCCGGCCATTGGAGTTCCCCGGCCGAACGCCGGCCGGATCATCGAAAATCCCGCACGCGGCGCTTCGAGCGTTGCCGCGTTTTGGGAGCCGGGCTATTGGGACCAAACCATTCCGTTATCAAAGGGGTGCGCATAGCATTTATCGGGATTCCAGCCTTTAGAAGTGTGAATCACAAAAACATGGTCGATTAGAATTGCCGTCTTCGGGTGTTGGCCCCAAGTGTTCGGAGTTGATGTTATAACTGCTGATAAACTGGAGCTTGCTTTAGGCGTAGATAAAGTAGCAGTGTTCGATCGATGTTTACAAATTTAAAAACCCCAATATTTGATATGATATTAGGCATGACATCAATGATCCCTCGGCAAGCGAGAGGTGGCCGACCAGGAATCCATCTGCAAAGTCATCGTGTAGAGAATTACCCTTGGTGAAGCAACACGCTACTGAGCGCAGGACAATAGAGTCTCCTCGATAAAACGCGTTCATAAAAAGTGCCTGAATCTTTATTCTGCTCCGACACAAATCTTCTTTTTTTGTTATCTATAGCATATCCTTATAGATCAAATAAATTATTTCAAAATCGCTTGTCATTGTCGAGTCTAGGTTTAAGAAAGATTGTAAGAAAGGGGCTTGTGCGTATGATTACTCTTCTGCTAGGAAATATTTAAAATGACAAACCGGTTTTGCAAATAAATAAGTAGCATATAACACGTCACAGATATTATGCAGTGAAGAATTTCGATAAGCCGTCTGCATTTACCTACAGCCGGAAGCGGAATTGTAATCGGCCGTGCTTCAGATTCACGTTCCCAAACGCGGAATGCTATTAAACTTCCTGCGTCCACCCCTTTGATGACGGAATGGTTTGGTCCCAATAGCCCGGCTCCCAGAACGCGGCAACGCTCGACGCGCCGCATGCGGGATTTTCGCTGCTCCGGTTGGCGTTCGGTCGGGGAGCTCATATGGCCGGCGACTGTACGTACTGCGCCGCGGTAGCTCGAACGAGTGTTTGTCGATGTAGACATTCTCCTTCATTGTACGGTTCCGACGAACCCAGGCCAGCGCAACGAGTCGTTTTTTATATGGCAACAACCACGCATGTGTAGTTGTGAGAAAACCAAAATGGGAAAGCAGGGAAACATGAACCTCAGCCGTTACGTAAAGGACGGAATCGGCGGCGGCTCCCGAGAGCTTCCGAGAAGCGACTTGCCGGTGGCGGCCATTGATACAGATCCATGGAGGTTTCTGCTGTGGGTATGATTAAAGCTATTAAAGAATACCGCTTTCTTTATAACGAGCAGCATCCTTATTTAAATGAGCGCCCAAAATAGAACCTGGCCAGACAGCGAATCCATTGCTTTTGGCTTTGCATGCGCTATGTATTTTACCGTTAAGTTCCAGTTAGTGCAGGCCAGTGTAGCGTTTGGGCTTTCATTTTACGGTTCGGAAATATCCAGGCCAGTATAACAAGCCTTTTTGTTGTGGAGAAAACGACCGATGGGAAAACAAAAATGGCAAAACAGCGAGACGCAAATACGAGCTGCAGAACGAAGGACGAAATCGACTGCGGCTCCCGATTCCTCCCGAGAAGCGGCTCGCCATCGACCACAGTGTGAACCTCGGTGATCGCTTGTCGCATGTAACTAGTCGGTCTCGCGACTGTTATGAGTCGGAAGTGTAAACGTGCCTTTAGAGTAGAACGCAGTATAAAAACAAACACCTGAATTTTAGCCCTTCATTAGGAATGAGGAGCCTGAACCACCTGCTTTGCTACAGAGTCGTATTTGGTATACAGGGCGTCCCAATTTGCATTCACCAAGTTGTAATAAAAAGGCAAAGTGGATTACGCGATTCAAGACTGTGTATTGTTAGCAAGCGCCTTGCAAAGTGTTCAGTATATTTGTAGGGATCCTGGTGCATGTGAATCGGGACAAACAGAATAGGCCGTTACACATACTCCACAAAAACTACCCTGTCCTGAAAAATATATATTTAGCAGTCGGATCCCACGGCAAGGCGTGGTACGTTTTGCAGAAATTAGCTATGTATTGTAATTCAGCAAAATATTTCACGCGAATGTTGTGTTTGCTTCTTTGGTTTCAAATGCACTACGTAGAACGGATGAGTTGCTACAAAGACGGTTTAGGTTTCTCAAATATTCATATAAATTATGTTTCACACTGTTGTATTCCATATAAAAAAGGATTATATAAAAATTCTCAAAATTGCTAGAACTAATATAAAACTATTCTTTCTCCTGAACAGTTAGGCGCCATGGCAAAAAACTGGGCCAATTACATTGCGTATTACAACCTCTATCAACACAGGCCTCAATCGGGGAGATTGACGTATGGTGAAAACATTTACTGGCTCACCAACGTCCCTGAAAAGTACAAAATAAGTCGTACGTATAAAAATACCTTGTTTGTTACGCGCACTGCGAACTGTTTAAATTCACACTAAGCCGGCATGAAAGTAGTGTCACTGAGAACTTAAGTGACACAAGGCGAAGCAAGAGCCCTTATTATGGCTTACCGCAATAAGATTTCGGCCTTAGTCGATAAGAGCATTAAAGAACCAATTACGAAACATGAAGCATAAATTACGCGATGCGTATCTTAGCATGACAGTGATTGAAGCTAAAACGTTCCTTGCGCGAACATTGCTAAAACGCGTATAGTCAAGGATTCATTCAAGAAAATTGGAGAGCTATATCCCAATTGAACAAGATTTTTTACTCGATTTTGACTTCCAGTAAAAAAATATTTTACTGGATTATGGGACACTGTTCACTTCGAGTAAAGCCGGAATTTACCGGAAGTCACCGTATTTGCCGTAATTCAACGGAACTTACCGTGTTTTTTTTAAACGTTAATGAAAGACACTTAGGAAGAAGCCTGTGAACCGTGGGTGGAGTATGTTTACCAGATGCTGGACGATTAGGGTAATGATTATAACACGGTTAGTCCATATACGCATAAAAGTTCCAAGTTTTTATTTCACAGGGTCGATACCAGTGAAACAATTTGCACAGCTGCAGAAAAAAGCAATCAGACCAAATAGGAACAACCGAGTTCTTTGCCGCAAGAAATATATTTTAATGTACTCACAATACCGCTGGGCGAATTCCTAGATGTACGGTAGTTCAACTAATAAATCCGAGCAGGTGCACCACACGGACACACACACATACAGTGTCAGGTGCCCGTTTATCGAAAACCACGAACGCGCACCAACATCCGCGGCCGTTGAGAATAGATCATGGACTGTTCACCTGGTAGAGCCCTTTGTGTGTGTTGATCACAGTGAGGTTTCTTAATTCTTTCGCTAAGGGGATCGTGAAGCAGGCTTGCTTACAATCCAGCTTGGTGAACTTCTCCCCGTGGACAATCTTCACAAAGAGATCTTCAGTCTTCGGTAGTGGGTACCTATCTGGCTTCAAGGCTGGGTTGAGTGTAACCTTGTAATCCCCGCATATGCGCACTTGTCCGTTTGCCTTCATCACTGGAACGATTGGAGTCGGCCACTCACTCCTCATCACAGGAGTGATTATGTGCTCTTTCTCAAGACGATCCAGCTCCTCTTCGATCTTTTGTCGGAGGGCGTAGGGAACTGACCTTGGTCTGAGAAACTTTGGTTGAGCATCATCGTTCACGCAGAGTTTCACGGCGTAGTCCTTCAGTTCTCCTGGACCTTCAAAGATGGAACTGTGTTTCTGTAGCACACCTGCGAGAGTTAAGGTTTCTGCACGCACGTTGTGTACTTCCTTCCAGTTCACTTGAAAACCCTGAAGCCATACCCTCCCCAGTATGGGAGGTCCCCCATTATTCACCACTTGGATTTCATGACGCTTGACTTGCCCGTTGTACCGCATCTCCACTTGAACCATTCCCTCTGGAACGATGGGCTTGCCGGTGTACGGCTTCAGCCTTATTCTCGAAGGTTTCAACTGGATGTCTGGAAGAATTTCTTGAAACGTCTCCAGGTTGATCACAGTCATGGGTGAGCCTGTGTCAATCTCCATCTGAAGAGGTTTGTTGCAAATCTCCACAGTTACTGTGATGGGTTTCGGGTAGCTTGAGTCGATGAAATAAAACGGAGTTTCGTCTCCCGAGTTCTGTGTAGTGACATGGTTGGTGAAGTTTGGCTTGTCCTTTTTTCTTGAGTCTTGTGGATCTCGTTTCCTGTCACGGCAGACCAATTGGAAGTGTCCTGTTCTTCCGCATAATTTACAAGTCTTGTTCCTTGCAAAGCAGTTTTCAGGGTCGTGATTGGTTTTGCCGCAGCGGTGACATGGGATCCTGCTTGTGCGAGATTTTCCTTTACCCTCGCTTGCCTTTTTCGGAAGTGACGTCTTGTGTTTCCGCCCTTGCATCAAGCGATTGACATCTTGTTGGATCTCGGTCTCGCTCCTTATTTCCTTCGCATCCTTCATGGCTACCTCCATCGAAGTGGCAAGATCCACCGCTGCCTTGAATGTCAGCGTCGGTTCAGCCAGCAGCTTTTCGAGAATGTTTCCGTCCTTAATGCCGTCAATGAGCTTGTCTCGAAGTCGGTCGTTGAGGGAAACACCGAAGTTGCATTGCAGTGAAAGTTGTTTGAGCGCAGCTACGTAGTCTGCGATGGTTTCGGATTCCAGCTGCTTCCGGTGATGGAATTTGTAGCGTTCGACCGTTTCATTGGGCGTCGGGTCGATGTGGTTCTGCACTAGTTGAACGATCTGTACGTACGTCTTGGTGCTTGGTTTGGCAGGTGCTGCCAAGTTTCGTATCAGTCCGTACATTTCTTGTTCGACGATAGAGAGAAGAACATCGGCTCGCTTTGATTCCGGAATGTCGTTCGCAGCGAAGAACACTTCGATCCTTTCGATGTACGAAGACCATGATTCCGATTTCTGATCGAACTCTTCAATTTTCCCGATGCGAGGCATTCTTTAGGTTTGAGATGGGGCGTCACTCACGTTACCGCTGTCTCCTTTGTTCCGATGTCGCTCAGTTGTTTATATCCATCTTTGTTGCATGGATCCCATCCTCGTCGCCATTGTGATGTACCGGTAATTTTAGGATAATGCAGGATATATATTTATTTAACTGGTTGATTACATTCCGGTTGACAACGTCTTCTTCGGTCTGCGACCGCGCCCAGTCTGGTCTTTCACGCAGGCGTCACGTTCTTCTCCGCGGCCCGCTCTCCACCGCCGGCGTCTCCGGTTGCATCAGCCCGCGCGCCGTTGCCTGGACCAAAGGTCGTGTTCGCTGTGCGTGGCGAACACGCACACAATACACGGCACGCACACAATACGCGGCAGTTACAATAAGAAACTAATGAGGAGAAGCTAATGAGCAGAAACTAATAGATATAATAAGAAACTAATGAGGAGAAGCTAATGAGCAGATACTAAAGGTTATAATAAGAAACTAATAAAAACAACCTAAACGTTGAGTAATTATTTTGATAACCGTGCGTTTGTGTGTTTCAAAAGCGATAGCATTTTTAAGCTGCTAATCGAAATGTTCAGCTATCTGGGTATCCTGTTTCCTGGACTCAGAAACATTCTCCCCACTAAATTTGGTAGGAAAATTTACGTCACGACCTACGCACCAACTCAAGTTCCCCGTTAAATTTACCGGAAAGATTGACGTCATGCCCTGTGCATGAATTCATGTTGCCCGCTAATTTTAGTGGAAAAATTGACGTCACGACCTGCTCACGAATTCAAGTTCCCCGCCAAATTTTACGAAAATATTGACGTCATGACCTACGCCTTAATTAGGGTTCCCAACTAGCTTTAGCGGAAAGATTTATGTCACGACCTACGCACCAATTCAGCTTCCCGCTAAATTCTGGCGGAACAATTGACGTCATGATCTACGCACCAATCAAGGTTCCAAACTAATTTTAGCGGAAAAACTTACGTCACGACATACGCACCAATTCAGTTTCCCGATAAATTTAGCCAAAAAATTGACGTTATGACCTATACTCGAATTTAAGTTCCCCGCTAAATTTAGCTTGGAACCGCTGAAAAATAAACGAAATGCGCTCCAGTATTTGCTTGTCGATACCGAACGCCTGCCTGTTCTTTTGCGATCTCCGGCGGTGTTTCCCGTGGTTGGCAACTTTCTTTCCGAAAAGCGTTTCATGTTTTTTTCACCCACCATATTTGAGGGACTTTTCAAATTCTTGGACTAAACACTCGGTATTATCGATTTCATAAGGGCTTGAAACACCATTCACGCTATGACATCAGATGGCATCAAATGTGATTCCAAAATGAATCTGAAACGTAATGTCGCACAATTTTCACATGATGGGGTAAAATCCAAGCGCACAAGCTTTGAAGTAGGTGATGTTGCCTTGCCCTCGTCGCAAATGTATATCTAAAATAGTTCCTTTGCAAAACCCCATCAAACAACGCTGGTGTCCGCCATTGCTTTGAACACGAAGCGCGTGATTGGACGCGAGTTCTCGCCGAACGCTGACAGAATCCTGGTGTCCAATAGAGGCTTTGAGTGTGTGCCCCAACAATGACAGACTCGGATAACTGACACTGCAGCTAGAAGGTGGCGCGCACTTTTGAAATAGATAAATTGGATGCGTTTGTTTCTGATAGCATTCATGAGACAGAACCTATTCTTGAAGTCACCAGTCGTACCA
>JAZHYW010011839.1:0-39653 GCA_037355805.1 Ixodes ricinus
GGCAACTTTCTTTCCGAAAAGCGTTTCATGTTTTTTTCACCCACCATATTTGAGGGACTTTTCAAATTCTTGGACTAAACACTCGGTATTATCGATTTCATAAGGGCTTGAAACACCATTCACGCTATGACATCAGATGGCATCAAATGTGATTCCAAATGAATCTGAAACGTAATGTCGCACAATTTTCACATGATGGGGTAAAATCCAAGCGCACAAGCTTTGAAGTAGGTGATGTTGCCTTGCCCTCGTCGCAAATGTATATCTAAAATGGTTCCTTTGCAAAACCCCATCAAACAACGCTGGTGTCCGCCATTGCTTTGAACACGAAGCGCGTGATTGGACGCGAGTTCTCACCGAACGCTGACAGAATCCTGGTGTCCAATAGAGGCTTTGAGTGTGTGCCCCAACAATGACAGACTCGGATAACTGACACTGCAGCTAGAAGGTGGCGCGCACTTTTGAAATAGATAAATTGGATGCGTTTGTTTCTGATAGCATTCATGAGACAGAACCTATTCTTGAAGTCACCAGTCGTACCAGACTTCTAGGCCACACTACCGGTGAGATTGCAGGAATTGTCAGCAAAACGCGCTGAGGCCATAGTTTTATTCTGGCTCATCTCGCGTCTCGAAGAATCTCGGAGAAAGTGTCACAATCACTCAGTTACTGAATACGCATGTATCTAAAAATCCGAAATCGACCCAACGCCTTTTTCTTTTCGCATTTTTATAGAGCTGGGCATTTGATCGATTAATCTACCGATTGATCGAATACCAAATACTAAATATTAAAAAACTATAATTAATCAATAAAATGTATCAATGCTTTAACCGCAACTAATTGTTTTTAACCGGTTAATCTGCTAAATTTTAACAAAGAAACAAAAAGTAAAACTCCCATGCTTTAGCCACGCATACGTGCCCGAGGGTACCGGTATAAAGGCAAACTTTAGGAGAAAATGTGGCCTAAACTAAACTCTAGGGGTGAAATTTGTAATTTCAAACAAGTGAGAAAGCTGTTCGTGTCCCAGCCACTTCAACACCATGCGAGTATATGTTTAGCGCAGCAGATGCTGATTTAAGCAATCAAATGAGTTCAGTATGTCGGAAGGATATTAACAAATATTTTTGACTCTGCGGCTAAAGTAATAATATGAGTGTGAATGGGTGTCTTTTGGCTGTTCTCAGACTATGGAACAATTCAGTCAACTAGGTTGATTTAAAATTTGTAATTGTACTGTGCCGTGTAATATATATTCAGCAGAGGCAAAATATTTATTTTTACTTTTTGAACTAATCTTCATCGATAAAAACGAAACCGAACAATAGATTAATTAATTGATTACAGGGTGGCAATTAATCGTCTTAAAATGTGTAATCGACGCCCGACCTTATTTTTTAAAGAATCATGGTTCTTTGATGTAGAAGCTGTCTGCACTTGCGCGGAAAACAAATATTTACTTAAGTTGTATCGTCCATCGTTTTTTCTTTTCAGCGAAAAGCGTGGTCACGTTGTGGTACGATGAAATAAAACTGTACGACTACAACTACCCCTACTTTGAATCCAGTACGGCTCATTTTACACAAGTTGTTTGGAAGGAAACTCAATACGTAGGATGCGGATGGGCTCGCAGTCCCCAAACAAAAGTCCTGTTCGTCGTTTGTAACTACTGGAGACAAGGAAATATGGCTGGAGAGTTTAGGGCTAACGTTCTTCGGAGAAGATACTAGCTATTGCTAATAAAAATAAACCATTTAAACTATGCCATTCAGAAGACACCAAATATTCAATGTGTGCAATAAATACCTGGAGCTATACATTGCGTACTCTCTTAATTACACTGGATCTATTCTTCCGGATCATCTGCATTTATAGTTGTATTTATTTCTTCAAATCAGCTGAGGGAAAACAAAATAAAACTGTGACCAACACCCAACATACGCTTATAAATGACCCAAGGCACTGTACTTCAATGAGCGTATTACTGTGATGTCAACCATAGTCAACCATAATTATGATGAGTGATTGGGACCCCGCCGACATATTTTCGTCCTCGGAATGAGAATTCTAAAAGCCAAAGCATGCAACTCAAGACCGTCATGTAAACCGAGTTACTTATATGACATTTATGCCAATGCGTAGGTAACTTAAGGCTCATAGTCATATATGCAAAGCAGGTCAAAACATTCAGTGGAATTGCATAAAAATTAAAGTATTGGATGCAAAATATTCAGCAAGTAGTAAACATTTACTCCAGCTCGGCGAGACAGAAATCAATATTGCGCAGTGCAGGGAGCGTGTAGCTTGAGCCAGAACGAACTCCCTACACTAGGCGTCTGAGGAAACAAGCCGTTGTACAAGACATAACGGCTGTGCATAGAAAGCTCAGCCTCTTGGCAAGATATCAACCCCCCCCCCCTCCCCAACAAGAAAATTAAAATTTTGTCTGGCGATTTATTATGAAGTCAGCAGACTACCCAATCAATATTTTGCTGCAGATTAACGCACATTTTTAATAAAACTAAAAATCTCAACTGCTCTATACCAAAGCAGAAACACCAGCACGGAAGCTCATGGCCGGAAGTCGCACAGCTACACTGAACCGTTTTTGTTTTTCTTTTCTCTCCGCTTCTCAGGCGTTTGAATCAGACGACGCAGAGGTTGTGTGCATCGTTCGTTGTGCGATTGATTCACACCTACGTCTGTTCCACTCGATGTTCTGCACTTGAAGATCGATTGGCCGGTTCAATGGACGACAGTTCCGAAGTAGCGGCCCCACGTCCGTTTCAACGTTGGTCCGTGTCACAAGCTCGTATAATATGTTTACTTTTTCATAAAGAAAGGACGGCCGATCGGAAGATTGCTTCACGCCCTAGCGAAATCCTGCCGATGAACGAAATGCAACACAGAATTTTAAAACACATGAAAGTTTAATTTTTATTATGCGTTGAATATAAAAAAAACAAGTAAGAGGCTCATAGAGGTGAGGTGCGTTACACAAACAAGTTGCACAAGTTCTTCACTTGGCCGATATACCGGTGACCAAAGTAACAACGTTACATGCGAGCAGATAATCGAAGCAGAACATGTTAACCCTGGACTTAAAATACGAATGCTGAAAAGTTAAACCAATTCGAAATTATTTGCGGAATACTAAAAAGAACGAGCGAGAGTGAATGAGAAAGAGAGAGAGAGAAAGAGACTCGGCCTCTCGTGGTGCACTGTCCAGGGGGAGCCGACTCAGTGCAGTGGCGTCGCCAGGAAATGCTATCTGGGGCCGTTTTTCCTTCCTCAAGATGGTCAGAAAGATAAAACAAAGGAAAATAAAATCCACATACACAATTTTATGAACTATTTTCTTAGAAGACAAAAATTCAACCTTTTTCGCAACATTTCGTTCGTCCAAATCTTTAAAGTGGGCAACTATAATGGCGAACAATTATATAAACACGCAATCATAAAATATACCAATGGGCTTTGAACAAAGAAGTCAAGAGAGGCTCACAAAATATTCTGGTGCGTGCACTTCTCTGCAAAACACTCGGGTATCCAATGACTGAAAAATACGGAAGAGTGCCAGATAATTGCAAAGTTTAGAATACGATTAATCATAAAAACTTCAATGCGCACTGGGGCAATGAGTAAGTGAAGCGTCACGCTCATTGTTCCTCGTAATCACATTTTTCAGAAATGATCGTGCTGAAGTCATGTTTTGGGTTCTTTCTGTTCTTTGTTGTCGTTTGTTTTGAGAAAGTGGCAGAGAAACATCCCAGTTCCTATAATTTTGTGGGGTCTAAACACTTAGTGCAAGTCACCGCTGGTCAATAGAAAGAATCGAGAGGACCTTTTCGGGGCTGACTTGGATGCTCCGGTGAATGTACAGAACCGGAACCTCTATACTCCGTTCACCCTAAAGCTGAGACTAGAAGCTCCGCCTTTAGCGCGAGCTTTCCGCCCTTGCTTACAAATGTGTGAACGCGCAGGCACGCAAAACCAAAGAATTACGAAAGCCAGCGAGCTCGCGCTGAAAGCGGAGGTTCTCGTCTCAGCTCAGAACGGAGTAGAAATTAATCGTTCCTGGGACGTTGAAGCTCTCAGGTACGACTTCGGTCTTCTGGAGTCTTGAGAACGAACGTCCCACTTCAGCGGTGCTAACAGGCATGGTAGCCAGGATTTGCAGCAGGAAATTTACATTAGGATACAAGGCCTCCGGGCGAAAGGCAAGTTGCCTGTACTGCTGGGACGCGCTGAGCGGTGAACTCCCTCCACATCTGTGTCCATACCAGAACTTCCCCAGCAGAGCCTGATTAAGGGATTTCGGGGACCTGGGAGAAGGTTGCTTCTGAGACCCTTCATGATGATAATTATCATGACGACAAAAACGACGATGATGATATGATATGGTTAACGCAGTACTTTCTGTAAAGTCTAAGTTATTTTTTATATTTTTCCATTAGTGCCTTGAGCAATGTCATTTTTTAAACACTGGAAAATTATGTGGTCACTTTAGGTAAATTGCAATTCAATGGCAAACGAAATGCGGTTGTCTAATGGCAATCACGCCTCGCTTTTCAGTAAGCGCTGTGGGTTAGAAGTGCCAAACAATTTTCCCCAGTATCTGGCAATTGTGAGAAGGCCCGTGGAAGACGCTCACGTATTAGCAACGAGAAGTTCGCGTGGCGCGCCCTTACGGCGAACAAGGGTGATGTCACGGCGAGGGCAGAATTTTTCCCCGACTCGCCCCGCTCGCCCTGTGGAGGCTGCGACGACGTCAGCTGTCAACGCGCTCATTTCTATTTAATTTTTTGTGCGTGTTTTTTGTAGGAAGTGTAAATCTTGAGATGTTGCTTTATCGAGAAATGGCCTGTAGCTGCAGGCGAAACTTCAACCAACATTTCAGGCACGGTTGTCAGGGCAGGCAACGCATGAATCGCAGCTGGTATATGAAAATAAAGAAATCTGGCCACAATTGCAGGAGCATCACTATAAATTTACATCTTGCACAATAAATGCTGCTGATGGTCTGAATGAATTGGCAGCTTATCTATACTATTTAGTGTGTATGAGTTTTTTGTATCTGTTTTTAAACAAGATTGCCGCAGCAGAAAAGCTGCATGCTGCTCGAGGAACATGTTAAATACGGTCTGGGCCACGGAGAAAGAATCACAAGAGAGGCAGCCTAAGTAGAGGAAGAAAGAAAGAAGGAGCATTTATTTATATACATTGCTCGCATTTGACCTTTGATGGAATAGGATAGTATTTTAATGGACTCCACTGGTAGTATCTGTGGACTTGTTTATATCATCCCTCAAGTAATGTACAACACACGTAAGCAAAGGTGTCTAGCCCGTTAGTAGTCCCTTAGGCTCTGAAATTGAGATTTTAACTAAATCAAATTGTCTTGAAGCTGAAATACCAGAAACTTTTCTCACGCTAATTGTCACCCTTCACAGGTTCCACATTTTCTGCTAAAGTGCAGCATTTGCCACTGGACAGCCGTTAGAATGCGTGCTGTTCCTCCTGTTTTTTTCAGTTGTCAGAGATTCCAGCTGTAGGGAGTTTGGAGGCTGAGAAAGCTTTTGAGGACCTGCAGCAGTGTCTCTTTTAATTGAAAAAGTAGAAACATTCCAAATCACGGTACTATTTCTATGCAAATTTTGGGCAGTTCAATACATCTCATACAGGCAACTGGGGGCAATTCGGCCGTTTTTTCTGCTACCATACAAACTAATTTCCAGTAATTGTGCATCTTCTACAAAATAAAACATGCCTGCATACGTGTATGAACTATATCATTAATTCACGAAGGAGCTATAATTATGTAAAACATACCTGTTCCGCGAGCACTTCAAAGGTCTTCAGACCCAGGGCTTTTCAAACATCTGCGAACCAGCGCATGTAGGGTTGCACGCGCAGAGTGGGGGTCGCGAGCTAATTTGCCGACCACGCAAAACCCCTTGATATAAATGCCATTTCAAATGCCTGCAAAGCGGGATGTAATATTCTCCTAAATCATGAACATGCAAGGAACAGACTTCAAGCGTCTGAAACACTTACGCCGCCGCTCCACCGACGCCTCGCAAGATTGCCATGTGTCGTGTGGACGGACGAGGAGGTTCATCGGCGGAATTGCCTCCACCGATAGCTTTCGGGATTTATAACCTACTCATAAAGCTTAAAGTGACAAGCAGGCTAATAAAATGTTCGGAAGCACGTCAATATCGGCCTAACCCAGCGTCTTGTACACCGGGTAAACGAAGTCCCGTTCCTCGAAGTGTTTGCGGCACACAACGCCAAACCAGGAAACTGGTGCAGGGAAGCGAGCCGGATGCGGAGATCGCGGAGCGGAGTCCTTACCTTGACGTCAAGGTACATATCACCCAATCAGGGCGCGGCGACCGCAGCGACGCTTGTGTTCGCTCTCGGGGCTAATTGTCAGCGGGAAAGACAGAGCAGACGAACAAACACCTTTACCAACATTACTGAAAAAAATCGCGCCTGTATGAAAGAAAGTAAACGGCTTCATACCGGTAACAGTTAGCCATACCGGTCACTAGTTTCTCAAAGGGTCGCCCGTATGGCTCAAAGGGCAAAAAGGTCACCCCTTTCGACAAAGGGGGCACATCGATTGGGCAAATAGGTAACTCGTTTGGGAAAACTTGGCGCACGTTTGCTGAAACGGGTGACCGTGTTGCACAAACGGGTGACCGGTGACCGGCAAACTATACCGGTTTAACCAAACGGCTCTCCGGAGCCCCTTTGATACTGAACGTACGTACAAAGCGGCGGCATGGGCACGCCTGTTTCAGCCGGGGCAGCCTTTGTTTCCGAAAGGCCGGGAACGCCGGTTCATCAATTTCAAATCGTCCGCGTTAGCAAGTAATTATATTTATATGTCAATTGCACTGATACCCGCTGATACCGCAACTGCAGCGAGCGAGATAGATAAATAGATATATACCGGGTGTTTCACAAAAAGTGGACCAATTCGATATCGCGAAAACTACGTGTCACAAAAAGAAAAGGCTTGTGTCGTTTTGGTCCCGTGCCAGGGGCCTATTTGGGAATATTATTAAGCTCTGGGATAATTGGATAGTTCATTAGTTTTGCGTAACTAACTTTTGTAATGTTGTGTTGAAGGGCTTGGTTTCAATTCGAAACTTGCTAAGCATCATCGAAAAACACTAAATCAATAAATTGCAGATCGATAGAAGGCACGCGCGGCATTTTACGGCTTTCTGAAAAACCACACAACTTCGACGGGTTTTTAAGTTTGGGTGGTGTGCAGGAGGGCCAGGCAGGATACCATTTTCGCAACCAGCCGTCACGGACTCTCGCCGCGAAACTGCGTGAACCGGTCGGCCGGCCAGTGATACAAGCTCGACGAAATGTCCCTACAGCCTGCAATCCGCGTAACGAGTGTCCGTGATATGTTAGTGTCGACCAAACGTGTTAATTAAGCGTGTATCTAATAAAAGTTGTCTATGAAACGTGTTTCCACGCAATGGCGGGAGACCATGAAAGTCAGTATCCTACCGGCAGTTGTCACATGCTTTCGGACATCTAATGGGAGGCGACTGCCGGTAGAGCTTTGAGGAAATTATTCTCCCGGCGGCCGGGAGAATAGATGCTGCCTAATACTATAATCTGGAAGAGTACGCAAAGAAGAACGGCCAATCGTTGCCAACAAGTAGGTTGCAGTGCACTTACAATAATAATAACGAACTTGAAATATGTAATCCGAGATACATGTCGACTGCAGGACAACAACACAAACACAAAAACGAGAACGAAGGGCTCCGTGAAGTTTTAGCACAATGCGGCGCGCACGCTGAGATTTGCCGAACCGAACCAAACCACCAGAAGCTCCGCCTGATTTAAATAATCGCTTTTTGCCGACATGCGCGTAGGACTTTTCGAACACTGAAAGCTTTGGTGCACATTGAATGCTTTGTCGAGAGACATCCTAACGAGTGATTTCCCTACCCACCCCCTAGGGGGCGTGGGGGGAAGGGGGGGGTTACAACCCCTTTGTTTTTCTGAAGGCACCCCCTTGATTCGCAACGACTCCTCTATTCTCGATGCCCCCCCCCCCCCCCACTAAAAATTAGACACCACCCCTAATTTCAATTCCTGGGGAAACCCCTGATCCAAATAAGATCGCAGGGTAAGGCGGCAGATCGCAACAGGGAGGACAAACGAACTTTGAACTGCAATGAAAACAAGCAGATAAACAAACTAGTGGCTGCCGGCGCACGCCGGCCTGGATCTCGAAATAGACGAACGGAGGAGCGCGATGGCTAGCGTATCAGGCTGCGCCAAAAACACTGGAAGTGAGCCTAGAGGAGGTGCGTGGCTTGCTCCGACGAGCCACGCTTGGCTGAGCGTCTCCTTCGGGCTTCGGCAGTGCACCTCTCAGTGTGCTGAAAGCCATCACCGCTATCTTGCTGGCTCAGCGCGTGCGGTGCGAAGAAGCTCGGCCCACGCGCCGAGCAGACAAAGATAGCGGTGATAGCTTTCAGCGCACTGAGAGGCGCACTGCCGAGCTTGGGAGTGCCGGCGAAGGGCGTGAACACATCGGAGTACGCCACGCACCCTCGCCCCTAGGCTCACTTCCAGGTGGCGCACCTGTACGGCAAGCCACGCGCTCCTCTGTTCGCATTTCATTTTTCCCCGATAGTACATCGGCGTCTGGGGATAGCAGGCGCAACAGTAACGCGCGGCTGACGCCCTCCTCCCCCTCGGGGCACGTGAAAGACGTGACCAGAGAGGAGGGAGGGGCGTGGTCAATACGTAGGACACCGGGACACCCCCGCGCACCCTCTACTCTGGCATTCCAGGCCCAAACACGTGACGCTCATGTTTGGAGCCGCCGTGATTTACAGGCGCAGAGTAGTTCTGAGAGTACCCCTGTACATAATAAACATAGAACATTGAGTGTTAATTCTGCTGTGTTTGCAACTCAGTACATCTTAATATTAAAATTTCACAAACTGAGAGCATAACGCAGTCAGGTGAGTGGGGTTCCAAAATTCTATTGGTGTCAACTGCGACCATTTAACAGCGCTGTTAGAATTTTACTTGCAGTCCACGGCCGTTGTTTTGTAGCGTGAGCTACACTGGCCGAGGTTGATCAGTTTCGCGTGGCTCGCATAATGAGCTGTGCTCGGTGCTGCGCAAGCGCGAGGAGCAGTGACGTCACACGGCGCAAAACTGGCGCGCAAAAGACGCTGCCGGCTTGGGCTCCGCCGCCACCGCGGGCTCCACTGCCATCGCGCGCCTCTCCCCGGTCTGCACAAGCGCGAGGAGCAATAACGTCACAAGGCGCACAACTGGCGCGCAAAAGACGCTGCCGGCTTGGGCTCCGCCGCCACCGCGGGCTCCACTGCCACCGCGCGCCTCTCCCCGGTCTGCGCAAGCGCGAGGAGCAGTGACGTCACACGGCGCACAACTGGCGCGCAAAAGACGCTGCCGGCTTCGCCGCACCGCGGCTCCACTGCCACCGCGCGCCTCTCCCCGGTCTGCGCAAGCGCGAGGAGCAGTGACGTCACACGGCGCACAGCTGGCGTGCCGGAGCCGCCGCCGCGGTGGGCTCCTCCGCCACCGCGCGCGCCTGGCCGGTCTTCGCATTCCAGAGGAGTGACGTCATAGCCGCGACAGACGCGAGCAGACGCCGAGGGAAGCTATACAGACGCTAGTTTACGCCCGTGGAATGTACATGATGGAACGCTATGACGCCGCTTCACGTCACCATAAAATGGTCGCGTCTCGCGGACGCTATCGGAAGCGCTTCCTTTGTGGTCGCGTCTCGTGAACGCTACAGCTCCCCCGGCCGAGAGAAACAGACCTATAGCCATGGAGAAGGAGAGCGAAATTGCTCCTCAGCGGCGCAGAAGAGCGGCGAAGCTTAACTCGGATCCCGAAGTAGTTGCCCGGCAATTAGCGGTTGAGCGTAGGAAGACCGAACAGAAGAAAGCTAAACGTGCTGCGGAGACATCGGAGCAAAGGGAGGAACGTCTAGCAAAGCGGCGTCGCCAGGAGGCTGAGCGACGTGCCCGACCATCTCTGCAGCAGCAACAACAAGACGCCGTCGATGACGTCGAGGCTCGCCGATTGACTGACTATACGGTGAAACTTAGCGAAAGCGCCAGTGCGACTCGGACCTTCGAGATGGACTTCGTAAACAATCCGTTTGGATATGTGTGCGACGTGTGTGAAAGACTGTGGCACATGAAAGACTTGACGCCGGTAAGTAGTGCCATGCGTGAAACGTTGAGTTTAGCGGCGCCGCCTGAGTGGGGTGAAACCGTGGCGCGGGTTTGTACAACGTGCAAGAACTTTCTCGTTAAGCAGAAGATTCCACTCTTTAGCGTTACCAATGGGTATCGTTACCCGCCCATGCCACCAGGTCTACCGGTTCTAAACGATGTGGCCGAACGTTTACTTTCGCCACGGATTCCCTTCGTTCAGATCCGTCGTCTAATGAACTGGAGAAATGGTCAGTTTGGCATTAAGGGACCCGTGGTGAACGTGCCGGTAGACACGGACGAGATGCTAAAGCAGTTGCCTCGCAGCTTGGAAGATGATAAGTGCATAGTGGTGAACATAAAGAGGAGAATGTTTGCCAAGTCTACCTATCTGTCGAACATGGTTTCTCGCGATGTGCTTGGACCATGGGTTGAGGTACTGAGAGACTCGCCGCTGTATGAACACTACGGCATAAACATTGACGACGGACGTTTAGAGAGGCTGTATCGGGAAGCCGTCGCGCCAGACGAAGACGTTAACGTGGAGGCTTGTCCGGATCTCGCCGATTTAGATGATCCGATGAATGTGGCCACAGCTTTGACATCGGACCAGCATAGTTTGGTGTACGATGAAGACGCGATCTTAACCATGGCACCGGGAGAGGGCAAGAGACCTGTCAGCATCTTGTATGATACCCATGCTGAGGAGCTGTCTTTCCCGCAGATATACTTGGGCCAGGCTCGTTGTATAGCCCCAGAAGCTAAGCCTACCCGTTTCTCCATTGCCTCGAGTGAGATTCGAAGGAAAGATAGGCGGGGTGCTTTGCCGATGCACGTACTGTACATGGCTATGAAGGTGTTGCGTCACCGTGTTTCGTCGCAGATGTACTATGATGTATCGGAACAACGCGACAACTCGTGGTCTGACCAGACAGGATGTCGAAGATCCTGACAAGGTTAAACAGTTGATTGAACAGGATTTGGGATTCATGGAAGGTGTCCCAAACACTGTGCAGTACTGGCACAAAAGAAGAGCGAGCTGTTCGCCATGATTAGGCAGCTTGGGAAGCCGACGGTGTTTCTGACGCTTTCTGCATCTGAAGTGCATTAGCCAAATTTGCTGAAACTGCTTGCGAAACAGCAGGTTAGGCCCCAAGAGTTGGGCGTTGAAGAAGACGAGATGAACCAGAGCTACGCGGCGACGTTGGTGAATAGCGATCCAGCAACGTGTGCAATTTACTTCGAACACATGGTTAGGGTGATTATGAAAGTGCTGCGAAACTCCCGGATTAGCCCATTTAAGCCGTACCACGTGGTGGAAAGTTTCAAGCGCATAGAGTTTCAGCATAGGGGTAGCCCCCATGCTCATCTGCTCTTGTGGCTGAATCAAGCTCCGGATGAGGAGGTGGAAAACGACTTCATGCCAAACACCGTGAGGATGGCAGAGCACCTCCTGTCCGTGGATCACGATGCTTTGGAGCGACCGAGGTGCCAGGAACACCAGCACACACACACGTGCTATAAAGGTGGTCGTAAGAAGTGCAGGTTCCATGCTCCGTTCTGGCCGGTGCCAAAGACTAAAGTGGTTACTCCGCTACAGGCCCCTGCCGACGACGACGAAGCCGGTTTGAAACGGTATCGCTTCCTGAAGAAGACTCATGATGCGTTGCATAGTGCTCTCGACACCACTGCCTAACAGTCCTTCGCTGAAATGCTTCAACATCATGGCATACGTGACTTCGACGAGTATGAGGAGGTGATTCGCAGTGGACTGGCCAGGCCTACGCTACTGCTTAAAAGGAATATGGATCAGACGAATGTCAACCCCTTTAACCCTTGGATAGCCTCAGTGCTGAAGTCTAACATGGACCTCCAAGTAATTCTTGACGTTTATGCCTGTGCGTCTTACGTGGTGGAATACGTGAACAAGGCTAACCGTGGCGTCTCCAACTTGGGCAGAACTATTAAAGCTTTAATCGAAGAGGACCCATCGGCCCAACTGTCGTTTGAAAACGCTATGCGACATCTAGGGGTGAAGATGCTGAATGCAATTGAGATGTCGGCCCAAGAGGCTGCCTGATTTCTCCTGCGGTTTGACATGTGTACCACTAGCCGAGATGTCATTTACGTTAACACCCATTGGTCAGAAGAGCGCCATCGGAGCCGCAAGACGAAGGCCGAGTTGGAGGAACAGAGAGTGTTGCCCGCGAGTTGTGACATTTGGCACAAGACACCGGTTGAGCGGTACAAAGACCGTCCAGCCGAAATGGAGGGAGTGGCGTTCGCCGAATTTATGGTCGAGTACAATCCGAGAAGCTTGAAGAAGCGTCAGAAGCCAGCCGTGCTTAGGTGCCGAAACTACAGCATTGGCGATGTGGTAAACTATAAGAGGGAACATGTCATGCTGTACGTGCCGTTTCGCAAGGAATTCGACATTCTGGATGGCAATGCCTTTGAGAAAATGTTTGACGATAAGCAAAGAAGCCATTATGGAAATCAAGCAGATGTACTCTGCTGGTGTAACCGTTGCGGAGTTGACTTCGGCTTGCGAGGCGGTTGGCCGTTCGGAAGCAAGTCAAACAGAAGAAGTGGAACAACCTAAAGAGAGGCCGTCTGCGGTGCCGACCTTGGTGGACATGAACGATAATTCCGACTTGGTCCTCGACGAAGCGGCGACGAAGACGCAACAGAAGGTGGTTGCAGCCACGTGCCCTGGAGTCCGCCGTAGAGACGGCATTATGCCATTAAGCGATTTCAACGCGCGCATGAGACTGCTTAACGAACGGCAGGCATCGTTGATACGGGAAGTGATACATCGCGTGACTGACCAGACGGCTAAACCGCTGCAGATCTTCTTTACCGGACCTGCTGGCTGTGGTAAGACCTTCACGTTACGCCTCATCATGGACGTTTACAACCGTTACTGTCGTAACCGTACCATCTCGTATGGGGATGGCCAGGAAAACAGTGCGATGAATGCGTACGTGGCCTGTGCAACAACCGGTAAAGCAGCCGTTGCGTTGAACGGCGTAACCGTACATTCGGCATTCAAGCTCGTTATGACCAACAGGAGAGAAGACCGGGGACTTTCATCGAGTGATTTAAATACGTTTCGGATGCTGTTTCGCGACGTGAAGTGCATCATTGTGGATGAGGTGAGCATGCTGTCGTCGGACCTTCTCAGACAAGTGGACATGCGCTTGAGAGAAATCAGGGCTTCGAAGATGACGGAGCCCTTCGGAGGGTTCGACGTAATCTTCTGCGGGGACCTTAGGCAGCTCCCTCCGGTGCGAGCAAGTGAGGTATACAAGAGACCGCGGAGCCACGGGGGCGTCTACAATACGTCCGTGCTTCCGTAACACCATCTCTCATACTTCCCGTTAACCGAAGTGGTTAGAAAGAGTGATGCTAGTTTCTCGGGTCTCCTCACCAAGATAGGCGACGGAAAGGAGTTGGAACGGCGACGAGATTCGTGTGTTTACCGATCGTTTCGTCACTCGTGAACAGGCTGCTATACAGTGCCCCATGGCAGTCCGTCTCTTCTTTAGTAACAAGGACGAACAAGGACGTGGACGCCTCTAATAAGATGGTTGCTGAGTCTTGTGAGTACGAGCATGACAGAGTCGCTCATACACGTGGTGACTGGCCATCGGAGCAGACAAGAGGAACGTGAGGCCCTCGCGAGAATCGAAGACCTCAGTCGTGTAGAGAGTGGCAACCTGCCATCTGTGGTGACGTTCTGTACGAAACGGCCGTATATGCTGCTGAAGAACATTGATGTCACGGATGGCTTGGTCAACGGCATGATTGGTACGCTACTGGAGGTTGAGCTTAACGTTGACGGTACGCCAAAGAGAGCTTGGCTGCAATGTCCCAGTGGTGTGAGAACGTTAACCAAGGCCAAAGTGAGCTACCATTCGGGCGTGAGGCGGTATGCACAATGGGTTCCGATCGAGCCCATCACCATGTCGTTTGCCATGAAGGGAAAAGCCTTGAGGCATGTATCGGTGCGCAGAACCCAGTTACCTCTCGTTCCAGCAAGCGCCGTGACGATACACAAGTCGCAGGGTGGTACCTTCGACACTGTGGTATACGACTATGCTAAGACTCACCCTCAAAGCTGGTCTACGTTGCCCTTAGCCGTGTCACTACCCTCCAGGGCTTGTATCTGACCAACGTGGAGCAAGACCACAGATTCTACCACCATCTTAGCAATCCAGATAAGGCTTTGGTGTCAGAGCTTGAGCGCCTAAACAAGCACGGCCTGGACGCAGCATATGCTCGCTGTAGAGCGCTGATGACAAACCCCTCCACGGTCTACACAATCGCCCTGCTCGATGTCCGATCGTTGATTTGCCATATGGCGGACGTTTGTGGTGACCGTTTCTTGACCAGTGCTGATGCTCTCCTCTTTACAGAGGTTGGTGTTGCCACGGGATGACAAGCTGTCACAATCCCAGAGTTTAGCATGGTTGCTTATGCCGGTCGTGTTGACGCTACTAGAAACTCGGGAGTCTGTATCTATGTAAGGAATGGGATTGCTGCCAGTGAACTGCCAAACGTAGCGGTGCCCAAGGGTGAAGCCTGTGCCGTTCAGCTTGACGAAAGTGGTGTTGTCATCGAAGCCGTGTACGTGTCGCCGAACAATTCAGTTAAAGACACTATAGAAGTAGTGGCTACGTCTATACCTAGTCGTGCGGCAAGTGAACTGTGTGTGGTGGCTGGTGACTTCAATCGTGCTCCAGACTCTCTTGGGGTTCCTTTGAAGGACACGTTTAACCTGGACTTAGCCAGTGTTCCAACTGTACAGACGACCCAATGGGGAACCACAATTGATCTTGTGTATCAGAGACAGACAATCAATTCCAAATACTGCGTTGGGGCCATAGAGACGGCAGCGTGTTACTACACTGACCACCAAGACGTCTTTGTGGCAATAAAGAATCAACCAGACGTTGAGCAAAAAAAAATATGCGAGGGGCGTTCATAAAGTTCGTATTATCGGCACAAAAATTAAAGAAAACGGAACAAAACAGGCATCAACATGGGCGCGCGTCCCGCCGCTAGGGAGACGAAACAAAAATGGCACCGCCCGTCAGTGCCAAGCACATGGAGTGATCCGTTTTTTTCATTTGAAGGGAAGCAATGCCAAGGATATTCATTCCAATCTGGGAGCGTTGTTCGGGGACAACGCCCCAGTTTACGACACTTTTGATTAAATGGCACAGACGCTTCTAGTGTGGCCAAATAAGAGGAAAGCATTTCAAGGACGGCGACCAAGTGATTGCTGAAGTGGAGCGATTCCCAAACACTCAAGACGAGGAGTTCTATAACAATGGCCTCCGGCATGTGGTGCCTCGCTGGAAAAAGTAGATAACTTTTTCTGGCGAACATGTAGAGAAAGTCTCAACTCCTACTCAAGTTTCATTCCTGAATCTCTATACCTTCGTGACAATAATACGAACTTCAGGAACGCCCCTCGTACATGTGTCACATAATGCCTAAACCGTGTGTGTACGTGTCATTGAAGCAGCAGTAAGCATGATAATCAAGCTAATCCTAGACAACAAGGAAAGCAAAAAATAACAAGCTGAACATTAGCTCACACTGCGTATATCCTGGCATAGCCGAGCTAAAACACTGCAAATTTTTTAATGAACAGTTCTGCGTACAAAAGAGTGGTATTTGTATTGGTTCTTCAGTGGCACCTGTTTTGTGTGACATTTATCTTTCTGTCATGGACAAGCGCATATCGGGGGCTCTTGACGGGATAAATGTGGTCAAGATCTTCCGCTATGTGGATGATTTCTTGGTTATCTCGGGGGAATGTACAGCGAATTGTATAAAACATGATGTGGCAGAAATTGTTAATTTGTTGAGGTCACTGTCCGGCGGACTGAACTTCACTTGGGAAATGCCTAATGATGGCAGTATTCAGTTTCAAGATTTACAGCTCTCTTTTACTAAGGGTCATTTGTGCTGGAGTTATAATCCACGAACTGAGAAAGGCCTCCTTTCTTTCAGCAGTGCCCACTCAAAGCTCGTAAAACAGGGAATTGCGTCCACCTGCCTTCACGCAGGCATTACAAAAAGCTGCCAGCATAGACTGCCGGTCAGCTTTGATCAGCAGGTTGCACGCTTGACGAGGGCCCGTTACCCGAAGAGCTTAGTGACAAGTGTAAGTAACAAGGCTCCTACAAAAAAAATAAACGAGAGGGTGTTGACAAAAGTTGTGAAAAAACAGCCAAGATGCCAGTGCAGGTGATACCATATTTGCACAAAGTGTCCCACAATTTAATAAAGATGGCTGCTAGACACCAGGTTAACGTAATCTTTTCAGCCCCGTGCAAACTTTCAAAGATATGCTCCGCGATGACAAAACGAAAGTTTGTAATGTGTTAAAAAAACATGTGACAAGGTACACCGAATGCGTGACTAAGGTGGGTTATGAGATTCAATTTAGTTGCGGCAAAGTTTACATCGGTCAGACCGGCCGATGCTTTAATGCTAAAGAGCTCGAGAACAGAAGCTTGCCGTCGCAATAATTCTGGTGGGCATCTTGCGGACCACTGCAAACGATGTGGGTGCGAACCTGTGTTAGAGCACACAAGGTTTATCAAGAAAGGGAATGTGAGAATGGGAAGGGGACTTATCGAAGCTTTCTGTATACACAAAGCGGCTGACAGATGCGTAAGCATGCCATCACTTTATCTGTCAACCAAAAAAATTGAGTTTCTTGAAGGATGTGCGTCAACTTTCCGAGGAGGGGGCCGGTCAGGATGGTGACGACCGATGATGGTGTTCGCCCGATGGAAGTCCCCCGGAAAGTCGAAAAAGAAAAAAAACTAAAAGTTGTTCGATCCCGTTGGATACATTACGACGTTCGTAGGTTTATAATGGCCAGTGAGGCCACGTTTATTTTAAAACAAAACGACAAGTCAACGGTAATATACAAAGCTTCCAAAATTAAATCTCATACTTTAGTCCCCAGTCTCAAGAGCCGAATTTTCCTGATCTCAAAAGCCGAATCCCCCGAGAATCCTCTCGGCACCAACTTTCTAGACTCGTAGGGGCCTTCTTTCCCTTCAGAGATGGACCAATCACTTCAAATTTGCCCATTGTCACGTGGTACACTCTTACCCAATGATCAGCGAGCTGTCAACGTGACCCCCCTCCGACACCTCAACAGTCAAACCCGAATTCCTTCTAGAGTCACTACACGCTTTCGTCGCCACCTGGCTGCCGTCAGCCATTCAGCTTATTGCGTCGATTAAAAGCGAAGTTTCTACACTAAGCGGCGAAATACAGCGGACACAAGCACACCCGCTTAAAAGGCACAAGTGCGAACTGAAGTACCGCTGCCCGGCACCCCAAACCGACACCCGATCCGTTTGTTAACGACCGGGGTCCGACTCTTCTCCACCGTGCCCCGCGGCTGCTCGAAGCCGCCCGCGCGCGGGGCCTGAAGACCACTTTCCGTTCATGTACCCCGCGAGCCTACAGCAAACGCCCAACAATGCCGACACGAACGTAGGCAGATAAAAAAACAATGCCGACGCAACTGTAGAAAGATAAACTTTTCTAAAACAAATCTTACTCAATAAGGACCGAACGAGCGGGTTGGTATGGATAATTAAACTTGCGGAAGAAAAACGAGAAGGGACGGACAAACACAAACTTCCAACTGGCAACAACATTTATTTAAAAAAAAAAATTGGTTTGCTCTTTATGTTTATACAGCCTTGATGGGGAGATGCGCCTCAACGGGTAATCGGTCTCTTAGCTGTAGATGAGAAATTTAGCCAGTGCGGTACAACCGCTAACCTGGGGTTTTTAACGTGCATCACGCAGTAGTGATCACACGAACGCGTGCCGGTACGAAACTCATCCAGATCGAAACGGGCGGGGGCGGTGGGGATTCGAACCCAGGAGGTTCCCAGCGCAAGCTTTCGCTCCACGCTCCGAGCTGAGACGCGTTAGCCCACTCGGCCACTTCCTCCCCTCAACATTTATTTACACCAAGAGTTTGCTTATATACAGGAAAAGGGATGACAAAAAGGGGGGGTGGAAAGGAGGTGAAAAGAGGGGGGGGGAGGAGGAGCGCTATGCCGTCAAGGCTGAGTCGCTGTCGGGAACGCAGGGGGAGACAGCTCCGAACTAAGAAATCTAATCTCCTTCCCCGAAAGGGCAATGGAGGGGGATCCGATGTTGTCCTTGGATCGACACATGGCGAAAGCTTCCTGTATCTCCCGGCCATACCTCGAGGTGTGACCCCCGATTCTTGTGGTAGAGGGAAGGTCGGCCGAGCAGGAAGTGCATTCCGACGCGTGTTTGGCGATGGGGTGGTGGTGAATAACCTCTGAGCCGTTGGAGACCGCTTTCTTCACCTCGTTCGCGTGCTCTCTCAGGCGGTCGTTTAAGCAGCGCCCCGTTTGGCCGATGTAACGGGCGCCACAGGACATAGGAATTGAGTAAACACACTCTTTGCGGCAGGGAACGTAACAGGTTTTGTGGTTCTTTTGGCAAGGGGGCGCCGGTCCCGGGCTGTTGACTTTTTGCAAATAGATGCCAATTTAAACTTACACGAGAAAACCACGTTGGTGTTGAAGCCCTGCGCTATTGACTTCAGTCTATGCGAAATGTTATGAATGTAGGGGATGCACGCAAAGCGGGACCCTGGAGGCGGCTTTTCGGATTGATGCCCTGTGACGAGTTTTTTATGGTAAGCTCGATCAAGTCGTTAGGGTAACCTGCCTTGAGAAGGCGGCCTATCTGATTGGACAGACTAGTTGCGGAAAGGTGATGACACGACTTGGACTTGGCAGCGGCAATAAGGTTTCGGACAATACCGGTTTTTACGTTTTTTGAGTGCGAGCTACTGAACGGCAGAACAGGCTTCGCAGACCTCTGCTGATTGGACCAGCAGATCCCGACACTGGTGGGGACCAGTCTCAGATCAAGGAACTGTAATCCCTCAGATGAGGGGTCTCTTTTGTGAACGTGAGCCGGAAGGAGCTCTTCTGGAAAACGCTTTCAATCGCTGCGGTATCTGAATTAGGGGAATGCAGGATAAGATAATCATCTACGTAGCGATAAACCCTGGCTTGGGAAATTCCTGCTCAAGGTTTGATTGAACCTTGGTGTCAACGTGAAACATAAAGATTTCGCTTAGGATGGGCGCTAGGCATGACCCTCATAGACTGAAGTCGATAGCGCAGGGCTTCAACACCAACGTGGTTTTCTCGTGTAAGTTTAAATTGGCATCTATTTGCAAAAAAGTCAACAGCACGGGACCGGCGCCCCCTTGCCAAAAGAACCACAAAACCTGTTACGTTCCCTGCCGCAAAGAGTGTGTTTACTCAATTCCTATGTCCTGTGGCGCCCGTTACATCGGCCAAACGGGGCGCTGCTTAAACGACCGCCTGAGAGAGCACGCGAACGAGGTGAAGAAAGCGGTCTCCAACGGCTCAGAGGTTATTCACCACCACCCCATCGCCAAACACGCGTCGGAATGCACTTCCTGCTCGGCCGACCTTCCCTCTACCACAAGAATCGGGGGTCACACCTCGAGGTATGGCCGGGAGATACAGGAAGCTTTCGCCATGTGTCGATCCAAGGACAACATCGGATCCCCTCCATTGCCCTTTCGGGGAAGGAGATTAGATTTCTTAGTTCGGAGCTGTCTCCCCTGCGTTCCCGACAGCGACTCAGCCTTGACGGCATAGCGCTCCTCCTCCCCCCCCCTCTTTTCACCTCCTTTCCACCCCCCCCTTTTTGTCATCCCTTTTCCTGTATATAAGCAAACTCTTGGTGTAAATAAATGTTGTTGCCAGTTGGAAGTTTGTGTTTGTCCGTCCCTTCTCGTTTTTCTTCCGCAAGTTTAATTAAATCTTACTCATCTCAAGCAAAGTCCTTCGCTACTTAACGCCTCCCCACCAAGAATGTTACAAATACACTTGCTGTTCGCGCAACATCTCTCCCTCTTTCCGAGACAGACGTGCTAGCATACAAAAACAACAACAACAACAAAAGGAGCTATACCCCTCGCGAGAAGACCTGTGGAACGAAAAAAGAAAACAAACAAAAAAAAAACAAAGCCCGGTGGAGACTTAAACCCGCACGTTTCAGATTCTGCCATGACCAGTATTTATACAAAAGCAGAAAAAAAAATCAACTGTGGCCACAGGCAAGCAAATCCGAAAACGCCAGGAGAAAAAAAAAGTTTGCTTTACCTAATTTATACTTGAATCTGTTTCTCCAGACCTGCGCGCTCCGAAAGAGCTCGCAAACCCTGCCGTAGGTCCACGAGCCAACGCTCTCTCTGTTCATGGTGAACCTCAGAGAAAACGGGAAAGGGACTCACCCACTGTTGTCTGGCGACATCCAATTAGCTGCTCCTCCAGTCGTCGCCACCCACTTTCCGCAGTGTCCCCACTCGGCCTGGCGATCGTGCTCGGTCGTCTGGAAGCCTAGGTTCCTTCTCCGTTCACCGAAAAGAAGAAAAAATATCACAAAAAATAAACGCGCAATTCCCCGGCATTACAACGGAGGTCAGCACTGCAGCGACGATCTCGTCGCTCCTCTTGAGGCCTGCCCAAGATATTCTGTTGCCGCTCGCTGGGGATGCTTCGCCGGTCTGCAGATGAAGCCACAGGTCGTCCGGTTCTCCGACGTAGATGACGCCCAGGAACACCTGTCAGCTGCCACCACTCCTTTTGGGTATCTGTACGAAGTGAGGACCGTTTCAATATCTACGCGAGAAGTCCGGCCCCCCCCCCCCGGTGCTTCTCGCGTAGATATTGAAACGGTCCTCACTTCGGAAGGAGCGAGCCTTGTCCGCTGTCCAGCAGACGCCACGATTTCTTTGGGTAACTGTACCTCCCGGGTTCCTCACGTAGCTATTGCCTCGGTCCTCACTTCGGCAGGAGCTAACCTTGTCCGCAGTCCAGCAGACGGGACCCTTGTCCACAGTCCAGCAGACGCGACCCTTGTCCGCAATCCAGCAGACGAAACACTTGTCGCGTAGAGCCCAGGTACGCTCCGCCTGCCTCCGTTGATGTTGTCGCCCTCGCTAACTACCTGTCGCAGGAACTCAGCGGGATCCTGTCGACTCCGCCAGACAACTTTCCGAGGGGAGGGGGCCGGTCAGGATGGTGACGACCGATGATGATGTTCGCCCGATGGAAGTCCCCGGGAAGTCGAATAAGAAAAAAAAAACTAAAAGTTGTTCGATCCCGCTGGACACATTACGACGTTGGTAGGTTTACAATGGCCAGTGTGGCCACGTTTATTTCAAAACAAAACGACAGCAAGTCAACGGTAATTTACAATACAAAACTCCCAAAATTAAAACCCATACTTTAGTCCCCAGTCTCAAGAGCCGAATCTTCCTGATCTCAAAGCCGAATCCCCGAGAATCCTCTCGGCACCCCTTTCTAGACTCGTAGGGGCCTCCTTTCCCTCCAGAGACGGACCAATCACTTCAAATTTGCCCATTGTCACGTGGTACACTCTTACCCAATGATCAGCGAGCTGTCAACGTGACCCCCTCCGACACCTCAACGGTCAAACCCAAATTCCTTGTAGAGTCACTACATGCTTTCGTCGCCGCCTGGCTGGCGCCACCCAGTTAAGTTATTGCGTCGATTAAAAGCGAAGTTTCTACACTAAGCGGCGAAATACACCGGGCACAAGCACACCCGCTTAAAAGCCACAAGTGCGGACAGAAGCCTGACACGCGTGCTCCGGCGCTCCAAACCGACACCCAATCCGTTTGTTAACGACCGGGGTCCGACTCTTCTCCACCGAGCCCCGCAGCTGCTCGAAGCCCCCGCGCGCGGGGGCGGAAGACCACTTCCCGTTCATGCTCTCCCCCTGCCGAGCGTCTGCGAGCAAACGCCCAACAATGCCGACACAAACGTAGGCAGATAAAAAAACAATGCCGACGCAACTGTAGAAAGATAGACTTTTCTAAAACAAATCTTACTTATTTCAAACAAAATCCTTCGTTACTTAACAATGTGTGTCATGAGGGATAAGAATTTTTATCAGTTGCATGTGTTTAGGGGATTGGGATTGAGTTTGACGATCATTCGTGTTCCAATAAATCAGTTGGAAGTTGGCGCCTGTCCGTGTCATACGTTTGCCTTTTTTCGTCCTGTTTGTTCGCGCCTATTTATTTATTTATTTATTTATTTATTTATTTTACCCTCAGGGCGTAAGCATTACAGAGGGGGAAGTGGTTGCATGATATATTGAAAAAACACAGACACGGATACACAGGTAATACAATCAGTGTAGATTAGAAAAAAATACATTCCAAGGCTTTTTGAAAAAGGTCGTGATCTATGATCGAGACTACGGGTGCAGCTAGGTGGTTCCAGTCAAAGGATGTAGACGGTATGAAGGAATGGTAAAAGATGTTGGTGCGAGCATATGGGATGCCAACTTTGTGTTGATGGTCAAGTCTAGGTGAAACGTAAAGAGGAGGTATAATTAGATTATTACGCAGCGTCTCATTAGCGAAATAAATTTTATGAAACAGACTTAGACGGGCTACTTTTCTACGAGTTGATAATTCAGGGAGAGAAAGATTAGACTTCATAGTGCTAACGCTGGCTGTCCGATGGTAATTCGAAAATATAAATCTAACAGAACGATTTTGGACGGCTTCAATCAAATCAATTAGTACAGACTGACCAGGGTCCCAAACAGAAGATGCATATTCAAGCTTTGATCGTACAAGGGTTTTATAAAGAATTAGCTTCAAAGACTGGGGTACTAAAAAAAATTCCTTTTAAGGAAGCCTAGCATGCGATTAGCGTTGTTAATGATGTAGTTAATGTGAGTCCTCCATGATAAATCAGATGTAATATGAACTCCTAAATACTTATAGGCCATAACTAATTCAAGGGGATGGTTATTTAGCGTATAATGGGGCTGAGATGAAGTACAACGGGACACTCTCATA
This sequence comes from Ixodes ricinus, assembly GCA_037355805.1. Lineage (NCBI taxonomy): Eukaryota > Metazoa > Arthropoda > Arachnida > Ixodida > Ixodidae > Ixodes > Ixodes ricinus. The sequence continues at coordinate 23,221 of JAZHYW010011839.1, forward strand.
ACCTTACATTTGCTAGAATTTAGTACCATGGACCACGAGTCGCACCAGTTGGAAACAGAGTTAATATCGTTTTGTAGTAGGTTAGAATCAGAATCATGGGTAATTTCTCGATAAATAACGCAGTCATCAGCAAATAAAGACATTTTTGAGGATACATGAGAGGGTAGATCGTTAATGTATATAAGGAATAATAACGGACCGAGCACAGAACCTTGAGGAACGCCTGATGTTACTGATACCATAGCAGAGCTTGTGTCATTCACGTTGACAAATTGTTTACGGTTGGTTAGAAATGAATGTATCCACGTGAGTACCGCCGGATCAATATTTAGTTTACTAAGCTTGGACAAGAGTAAGGTATGGGGCACTTTATCAAAGGCTTTAGAGAAGTCTAGAAATACGCAATCTACTTTGGAGCAAACGTCAACGATAGAATAAAGGTCATGCGTGAATGACACAAGCTGTGTTTGGCATGAGAATGTTTTTCGAAAGCCGTGTTGAAAGGGACAAAAAAACTTATTTGATTCTAGAAAATTTACTAAGTTAGAGTAAATGATATGCTCTAAAATTTTGCTTGGGACACTGGTCAATGAAATTGGGCGAAAGTTTCGAGGGTTGAATTTATCACCTCCTTTGTGAACTGGGACCACCTTGGCTACCCTCCAGTCGTCTGGCAAGATACCTTGTTCTAAGGATTGAGAAAATATGCTCGCAAGAAAAATGGAGGAGTACATTCTAGTATTCTTCAAAAACTTGGAGTTTATACAGTCTATACCACATGAGGAGGATAGTTTAAGGGAATCGATTATGTTCACAATGCCTTCAGGACTAATTGATATGGGGTACATGGGGAGGTAGTCATAGGACATGTATGTTTGATCATTACTTATAGGGAGGTCAGAAAAACAGCTGACAAAAATAGCATTGAGTTCATTGGCACACTCTTCACGAGAAATAGGGCTACCATCATCGGTTCTGAGCTCTACAACTGTATTACTTTTCTCTTTCGTGGTGTTCCAGAACTGGCGGGGGTTATTAATTAGCATAGATGGTAATGTACAATTAAAGTAAGTACTTTTCGCACTACACACAGCTGACATGTACAAATCAGCAGAGACATGATACGCGTCCCACCGGTCAGCTGTGGGATCACGCTTAGCGGCACGGAAAAAACGCTTTTTCTTGTTCCTAAGTCTCCCGATTGTTCTAGTAAACCATTGTGCATTTGAGTTCGAGTAAATTCTTTTGAGTGGGATGTGCGACTCAAGGAGCTCATTTACTTTTGATTTGAATATATTCCAATTTTCGTTAACAGAACGCCTGAAAAAACCACTTAAAAAGTGTCTAAAAACAATGCCAATTCACTATTAATAGCATTGAAATCTGCTTTACTATAATCCCGAATTGTTTTAATAGTATTGGAAGTAGCTTGCAAAGGTATATTTAAATCAATATGTAGCAAGCAGTGGTCGCTCAAACCAGGCAGGTACAATATAGATGATACTATGTCTGGACATGTCGTCAACACAAGATCTAAAACATTTGCGGAGGTAGAAGTAATTCGTGTAGGTTGATCAACTAATTGAGAAAGATTGAACTCAGAACATAAATTAATGAAGTCGTTCCCTTCTGATGAAAAAGGGTGTACAGTAGGCGGCGTAGTAGACCACAAAATGCTAGGAAAATTGAAATCACCGAGGAGAGCAATTTGTGACGTAGGAAACCGACTAACGATTGCATTAACCGAATCATGCAAATGTTCACAAAAGGAAGACGAAGCGTTGGGTGGCCGATAGCAGACACCCAAAATTAATTGCTTGTAGTTTACAGTTACGCTGACCCAAAGCATTTCTAAGTCAGTTAAAACATCGACAACGTTTGAGACTATACCATCGGCCACAGCAATAAGAACTCCACCACCCGTTCTTTCAGCTCGATCCTGCCGATATACGTTAAATTTCTTACCGCACGTAAATATTTCACTGCTCCAAACTTTACTAGACAGCCATGTTTCAGTTAACACAATTATTTCGCAATCAGAGGACTCAATTATTGAACTAAGATCATCCCGGCAACGCATGACGCTTCGAATGTTGCAAAAGAGCAAAGGAACATTACGTGCCTTGAGGCAGCGCCTTGAACCAATCCCCCCAAAATCCTATCTGGACGTCGCCCTGGTCGATGTCGAAGCCCCGCTGTTTTCAGCTTCGTCATTAACTGGCCGCACGGCGCCAGTGGTAACGACCTCGTAAACGCTGTCCTTAGTGAAGTCGTATGCGTATATCTTTTTGTTGATGTGCAATTTGTTGTATTTTAGTTTAAACGCAGCATTTTTTGATTTTCCAAAATCGATTAGTTTAGATCTAGCTTGGCGTGTCGCCGGTGAAAAATCTTCACTGACCGATAAACCGCTACCTTTGATAGCAGCTCTCGAGTGAAGGACACTATCTTTTGTTTTGAATGACTCGAATTTGACGATAACAGGCCGACATTTATCTTTACAAAAAGAGCCTAATCTGTGGGCGCGGGCAATGTGTTCGCAAGGAATTCCCAGATCGGAAAGAACATCGACGAATTAACCTTTTAAACAAACTATAGGCCTATTTTTGCTTTTGGGCATTTCTATTGTCCAAACAGCTCGTTAGTATTCAGATAATTAATTCGTTCACGCAACAAGTGAGCTCACTTATTCATTTGTCTAACATGAATTATTTGAGAATGGGAAGAGGCTAGCTTCTTCGCTTAAATTTCGTGAAATATAAAATATGTGCGTGAATCTATTGACATTAAAATTTACACAAATCCTCAACGTTGAGCCCACAAATGCAAGAGATAACATGTTGAAAATATGTGAATTAGTTCCGCTTGGTATATAGCAGCTGCCTCGTGGAATGGGTGAGAAGCAAACGATGACGTTCACAGAAACGAACTCACACCATTTCAGTCTCTTTTTAAATTCACAGCCCAGCACGATGTGTTTACAGCCTCGGAAAGCAGGCGAATCGCGCGCATTTCAGCACGCTCGGACGCTGAAAATGGCGCCGGCCAGAAGCTCGACTTGCGCCCGGGCGAAGAAAGCACTCACAGCGAGCTTGTAGTTCGACTGCTGCAACGGCGCGCGTGCTCTCGCAATTGACCCGTAAGTGACTACGTCACAACAAGGCGTCTGGGCTCAAACCAACGTTACACTAGAACTCTCAGTTGGGAAACTCACCCTTGAAACCTGGGCCGCTGGCGTCCACCGAGACCGAGCTAAATACGACAACAGCGCCACTCTGTATTATTTGTCTTAACTGTGGTCGCCTTGAGCTTTTCGAAAGCATGATTTTGCGTAAAAACTAACGGAAAAAACTATTTTTGTAGTAACGTTTAACAGAGTTCAGTACAAAATGGAGGGCGTGTGTTGTTTTCTAAAAATCTTTAGTTCGCAAGGTTTTGCAGTATAATTAATATTGTTTTTATACAACCGTGCCTCAGCGGTGATTTCAGGTGGCGCGTCCTGAGTAAGGCGCATATTAACCACAGCAGTAATCCGCGGCGCGTCCGCTTGGCAGTCGGGGGCGGTACCTCAAACCCCTTCCATAGTATCTGTTCTGGCCCCAAAATGGCCGATTACAACGAAAATGGATGTCACGTGCAGTTCCTAGACTGGCCGCTGCGGGAGAAATGGCGGTGTTGGGATCGCCATTAGCTCGGTTCTCGTGGACGGATCGGTGCCACTTTTTCAGAGCAGTCTCTATGGCAGTATCTCTCAACTTAGTGGTTCTAGAAACGTTGGCTCAAACAAAGCGTTTTTAGGGACGTTGCTATGGACTCATGCAGGGAGACTCTACATTAGGCTAGACGAGCTTACAAGTAAGTGAATAATATTTTGTAAGCAACCCAACTTCTTGCTATCTAATTATGAAGATGTTCCTCGTCTTAGTGTCGTATTGCAACGATGAAAGCCATTTCTGAAGTATTAGACTCCGCTTTGTTCTTGGTAGCAGATGATACGATAGATTTGCTGGCCTCTGTTGCAGCGGGCGTCTTCATTGAATTGCGTCGGCAAACGAGCGAAAAAAAACAGTGCATCGACATGGCCGTAGAGGCCTCGGCAATGTGCGTTTTTTCCTGTGAAGAACCCAGCTTATTCAGAAGGGTGGAAAATGCCGTAAAGTCAAACCACGTCATGCAGATCAGTTACGACGACGACCTGAAGTGTATTACCGGCGTAGCGCAGGCCAGCATGATAAACAAATCCTACACCGTTGAGGTCAGTCGCTTATTATTATTATTCTTGAGGTTGTCTGGTTATTAAAGATTGCATGTCTATCGCGATTTCGAAGTATTTTGTTGTTGCTTTTTCCTGGTATACATCAAATACCGTGGATGTGCTCTTTGGTAAGATCTCCATCGAACCCGCAATGCAAGTACAATCTGTAAAATGCGTCGTAATTTTAATAATCGTAGACTAGAGGGCCCCTTTTTAGTGTTGTTAATTTAATTGTAGCAGACCTATCTTTTAATTGTGTTGTAGAAGACCCCTCTTGTAATCATTAATTTGCGTCGAAGCCGCGATTCTAGTTCAATGTAAAATGCACTGTATTTATAAGAATTTTAGACAACTTAGAAGACCTTCTTTTATTGTTTTCATCTATCGAATTAGAAATAATATATAAATATATTAAAAGAATCAATTGGCATATAGCTGTATGTCGCTGTCAAGAAATATTGGCGTCAAAAATCATGCTCGTGAAGCTGAGTAACATTTCGCAAACAGGAAATTCTGGTGACAGGTACGCAGAGTCAAACTAGGTGATTTTACAAAAAAAATGTTCTTCTTCAGATTGAAACGCTGAGCCCCAGGACTGTGGCTAGGGCCACCTGTAAGTTCCCTCGAGGTCCCCTTCGATGCCGTAAGATGGCTGCTCTCCTCCTCTTAGCTCATGAAAATATTTCCTGCACAGATCGAGCTTCGACATGCCCAATGAAAACGACTTCAAAGGACAGGCAGGTCGAACCAGTCGAGACTGATTCCCAGTCCATCTACTTCCACTTCACTGAATCGACACGTTAGTGAGGAGGACAAAGACGGGATTAGGAGTCGCCTGGACGCTTTTGGGGCCACCGTTGGCTACACATGGCAGTTGTCCAGAGAGCTAGACATTCCCAGTCATGTCACTATTGACGACCTAATGTTTAGTGGTGAATACATCCATGCAGCCGACCGAAACGCCCATCTGGTTGAGAAAGACTCAAAGTCACGTGAAGAGATCCAGCAGCTGGCAGAGTCTAGAACAAGGACAACGCACTAATTCGTTGTGGTAAGTGGAGAGGAAGCTACGCCTGACCGCTAGTAATCTGAAAAAAACAACTCCTCAGGGTGTGTGCGAACGACAGCTTTCCTCCTTCACTTTTCTGTCATCTACTTGGCGAATACTCACTGGATGGTGTTAAAGCTGTCCAGTGTGGCATCATCCATGAACCAGATACCATCAAGGCATTTAGTGAAGCCACCAACCCGACACCTACGCCTACGCCAACAGGGCTCTGTATCACTAGATGGTCTTGTTAAAGCCGAGGCTGTTCTTAAAGTAAAATGCCCATGGAAATTTTGTGAAGGGTCGTTGCTATGCCGTTTGAAGGACGCCAAGGACTACCGCCTATGTTATGATGGCAGCAGAATGTTTGTGAACAAGGGCCATGACCACTAGTAGCAACCCCAAGCTCAGATTATTTTGCGAAGCGAACTAAAGGGTACGTCACGATCTATAACCTAAAAGACAGTGTCACTATCGGCATGAAGAAAGATGCAGTATGGGCAGCTAATCTCGACATTCTGCTGCGCTTTCATCTGAGAATTTTATTCCATACTTGTTCACATACTAGCAATATGTCCCTCATGATTAAATAATTAAATATGCCCATCATGACTCACGGTTACTTTAGTGATGATAGCTGACCTACTTGTGTGCACTTTGATGCTCATTTTACGTATGTCACTCAACTCGACCACAAAGGCATTTACTGGTTCTGATATTCATCATCACATATTTGGCCATTTGTTCACTACTTCTCATGTTAGGAACATGTTTGTGCCATTAATTGATACAACGCATGTTTACTAGTATTGCTACAGAGGGAAACTGCACATATACTAGTGTATTTTCAGGTGCACATTCACAACTCAGGCAGTATAAACATATTGTTGCATTTTCCCGCATTACTTTCGCATTGAAGCAAAAATATGAAAGCCAATGTTCATTTGTTTATAAGCAACTATGTCATGCTCTGTGCAGTTTGTTGTCTAATTATTCACGCAAAATAAAACAAACTCAAATTGAACTCAAAACAAAACTAAAAAAACAAACAAATTAGACAAACTCATATTGAACTCAAAACAAAACTAAAAAAACAAACAAATTAAACAAACTCAATCGAACGAATTCTGTATTTTCCACACGAGAGACATGGCTGCATGCATTTCGCACTACTACACATCAAGACACATTATTCATTGAGTGAAGACAAAGGAAAGAATGCCTAGCCCAGCTGTTAACCATTGATCTCACGTTATATTTTATACTTAGTTTTTTTTTCATCACAGCTCTCTCCACCAGTGATTTGAATGTAACTTTAAATGTGGTAGGGACTGGAGCAAACAGTACTCACTGCACATATATATAAGAAATCATTTGAAAATATTTATTGAAATATACCCCACAGGTACAGTAGCTTCCTGTTCCACACTTAAGTTCTCAAACATCTTTTAAAATAGCAGAAACCTCAAAGCAACCTTCACTGAGAGCGGAGAAGCCACAGCCAGCAATATTATAATTAAGAGACTTCCAGATCTTGTTAGCTACTATGTAACCTAGTAAGAAAACTTATATTCTAATGCGCAAATGCATAGCTCAGTTATGTCTAAACTGCCTATACAGCTCTTTTAGGATAAGGACTGCCAAGAAACTTTCTTGTGGATAAAAAATCCTCCTAAATTCAGTATTTGAGTAAGGAAATTAGGGAAAGTATGGACGGCTACCGAAATTACACCAAGTTACCCATGTCTCATTTATTGTAGAATATCCATGGCCTCTCGGAGTATTTGAAATATAGTTTAATGATCAAACTTACATCCAAGAAAAAAGGGTGCATAAAAGCATGCAATGCTAGTGCACATAGCAACATGCCATGCGAGTTCGGTTGGCGTCCTGAATTACTTTCCTTGTTTATTAATAACGCAAAACTCTAAAAAGAAACACTTGCCTTTAAGGAATACAAGGGTGACTCCCACTTGTGATGACACATACATTTTTTACCACTACAAGAACTGAACACATATCACAGGGGCCCAACTAGTGAAATGCTGCTGCAGCCCTAATATATTTACAAGCTGGGTTACTAAAAGGCATTTTTAGACATATAGAACAATATGTGCATGAAAAATGTAGGACAAAGTGAGGTTTCTGTGCGTTTGGCCTAGAACAGTCCAAACTCGTTGTAATTCAGACCTTGTTGGTGAACAGCATTTTGGTAAGTTGCAAAAAGAATGTGGAGTATGCAGGTCGAAGGTTGAATCACCGGCAGATAGGAAAACCAGCTAAACCTGGAAAATAAATATTCGAATGTCTGCTGCAACCAACTTTTTGTGCTGTTTATAGTGGATGTCACGCTATACCTGGAAGTAGCTTACCAGTAAAGGTGTGAAAATCTGCACAATTTTCTAATAAGGGACCGAATATAGACCTATTAGATTCAGCATCTGAAGCATCTGAATCAAAGAAATGTTTTCTGAAGTTTTGAATAGTTTTCCAATAACTTTCGAAGATTCGGGACCAGTCTAAATGGTTCATGCCACAAATATTTCTTCACAGGCCTTTGCCACACACCAATACAGGATGATCGCGAGCAGTACCGGTTTGTATAACTCGTACGGGGTCGTTATACCCGTCTTCTACTGCTCGTACTGTTAACTGCTCACTTTCTCACGAAAATAATCTTGCATACTTCGAATTATAAATCTTCAACTGCTTCTATCCCGATGATATTTGTGGAAAGATGTGCAATTACAAGTTCTATAATTTTTTCTTGCAATTGTTTTTACTCTCTGAGACGTGAGCTCACATTTCGCATCTTGACCTTGTTCGTCTCTTGTGTTCTAAGTATACACTTTGTATTTACCGACTCCGAGCGGCCTCTAGTGTGATTTATATGCTTCTGCACTTTGCATTCTGCCAAAATCCTGCTGCGGCCAGAAAACTCGTACATTGTTATAGTTTCTCACTCTATATAATCCCACCTTTTAATTCTAGTAATCTTTATTTAGCATTGTACTCTTTTAACGGTTTCAAGAAAACCATAATAGTCTGTAGTCTTTATAAGCCTGCACTGCACCCAACTATTTGATAACTGTTCGAAACATTATTCGATTCGCGCTCGCTTTGGTTTGGAAACTCATTATTCGCACACCCCTATTACAAACGATACTGCCAGGCTAGTTCTTCGGCCTGTAAAACTGTTCGACTTCCTTCAGAAGTTGGATTTTGGAACTTCGTTTGAGCAGCATAGACTTGCCATACTTTAAGGCGATGGGAAAAAATGTAACTGGAATGTATTCCAGTATCGTGCAGCCCTAAATGCGAACGACCGCCCTCTCAACGTGCATACGGGCACTGTCAATGGTGTGGTGCAATTGTGGTGTTAGAGAGGAACGGCAATATGTTAAGGCTACCTCCAGCAGGGTCGTCTCTAATCAGAAATCCCTTGTCTGCAAGGACAAGGTCCCCTGGCACCAGTTGTTTTAGCACGCCACAATCCTTCACGATATCTTTGCCCGTGTTGGATCCTGGGTAGAGTTTGCTGACATACACTCACAACCCCTTTCGGCGCCACACCAACCAGGCCTTTCAGCATGATGCTGCGCTTGTAGGGAGGGGCTGTACAAGATGTTCTGGAGTTTCATCTCCTGTTGCATTGTAGAAAAGAATGAGAACAAAGTTAATGAGGATTTGTGAAAAACAAATGAGCACATTAGCTCAGGTTGTCCTGAAACACAAAAGCCCTTAAATTATATCTCTATGTCATATATGCTTAACATCCTCTGTCACAAATTTGGTAAGTAATCATACAGACTAAGGTATATTATTTGACATTTATAAAATATAAAATTGCACTCGCTGCTCTTTGGAAAATGTGGGCTATGAGGAAACACATAGGTTTGAGAACTTATATGCCACCTTCTTGAGAGTGAAATACACTTTACTGCAGCAGAAATGTGTGTGATTTTTGTTATGTTATGATAAGATCTATCATGATCAAGGAATCAAGCAGATGAGCTCGCCCGAACTGCTGATTTTCCACGGTTTTCCCGTGCGCACATGGAGAACCAGAGTTTCCAGGGGTGCATGCAGATATTTAATAATAATAATAATAATAATAATAATAATAATAATAATAATTTATTTCCATCACACTCGATGGCGGTGACCAAGGAAAAAAGCTGCATACACAGCTTGACGTGCCCTTGACCGCCTACAGTGCACGGCGACGGAGCACAACAGGAAAAAACAAAAAACATACACAAAAAACATACATACACACAGTGGTTGCAACACGCAAAATTTCACCATGGAAGATAAAGCAACATAATCAAATACGAGAACAGTGATTTTAACTAGTTATCATGACCACCCATAATATATAATGAACGGATTTCCCTTATTGACATTTTATTCCAGACCAACATAGAAAACATGTTCAAGATGAACATATTTTATAAAAGTCAGGCTTTTTATATGGCAAGAATTACTTACTTAGCTATTTCTAACTTGCCTCTAACAAACATAATATTAATCATCAAACTTTAACGTTCTTTACAAGTTCCATCACCACTTGGGCAAAGACCTATCTGCTTTCATGCAGTCCTGTGTGTGTTGGCAACATTTCTTACCAGCTACATATAGGCTCTTAAAATTTGGGCTGAGGCACCCAATATTAGAAGCGCTCAAAGCACGTGTGTTGCGAAACAGTTACTAGATATATAGGTCAGGCAGGAGAATGCGATATCTGTGAAGCATTAAACGATATGTGAGCTATGTACGTCAAGGTGCTGCAGCAGCTGCAATTCGTCCGTCTTTTTTTTACATTTCATATTTCACATTATATTACTTCTGTAGTTTATGAAGTTAATGATTGCACAATAACAAAATCAGAGGCAGCACCCTGAGGCCCGTGACCTACAAATTCCCTACTAGGAAGATACAGCAGAATGCGCTACGATGCTAAGGCAATGAAATGTGTTTGTGTGAGATGGAAGAATATAAAACATATTTCCTTCATAGTGCTAAATTGAAAACTTCATTTTCCTTTAATCTCTTCGTGACAGCAGCTTCACCCTATGTGCAGTCGAGGATGATTCTGTGGTTGGTGAAGCTGGCAAAACATGAAGGGCGACAGGCCTTGTTCTTGTTCACCGAAGGAATCTGGCCCATCAGCCCATCGCAGAGCACCTTGTGTAATGTGTTGACCCAAGTGAGCACCACATTTGAGACTGTGGCAGTGCTGCAGCTGAATCGAATAGCAAGGTCAAAGTGGGTGGTGTCCGAGCGCAGCTTGACAACAGTCATGAGTAGGTGGTCAGCCGGCTGAATGCACTGCACCTGCCATCCCGCATGGTAGCTTATGGTGAATCTCTGGCACAGCACCAACAAGAGATAAAAATATATTTGTTTGGCAGCCCCGTGTAGAGAACAACCAGGTTTGTGTTCTCCTCAATCGACTTGAAGGTGAACGTTCTTTTGTGTTCTTTACCAAAAGTCTCTTTCTCCTGTGATAGAAATTAGTGTACCTAATAATATATCATTGCACATTATGTACTGAAATGGCAGTATGCACAACTTGTAACCTCCCTCTGACCTGAATGGAACGAAAACTGTTTCGTATAATTGATGCTGTCGAATTGTATGCTCTCTTCTCAGTCTATGTATACTTTAAATGCAGAGTTCCATGTTATAATAATATTATGTGAATATTGTAGTGCTGAAAGTGGATTATGATCGCTGATGATTATTAGTTTAGTTCATTTTTGCGCAATGTGCTTGGGCTTCCCTTAAAATCTGGGAGGAAACTTGCCAAACCATAATCCTCATACAAACCGTGAAAAAGAAATTATTTATGTTAATTAAGCAACTGACTCAAGTTTGAAGTGCATCAAAAGTTCAGATAACATCAAACCCTACATAAAATTGAAAGAATAAAACACGGAGGACAAGCACAGGACAACCACTTTCTTTCAAACCCTTCTTTGAATTTTTTCCCAGTTAAGTATCTTATTTCTAGTTCTCAATTATGGTACACTATACTATTACCTGCGGTGTCGAAGCAGGGGACATTTCAAGTAATACTAGTAAAATATATTGTGCAAAGGGGTCTGAAACAATCTCCCCCACCCCTTTCACCCGGCCCCCTTCTATCCGCACCAACTCCTGACGCCACTATCTTGGATGTTAAAAATGTGCATATAGGCATGCTAATTTGAACTTTCAGATGAAAAATCATGGTTATGAATCATAATATGTTAAAGATTGCATGTAGATGCGACATTTTTTTTAAATTGAAGAACAGATTAAAAGCACGCAAACTCTCTGCAGGAAGTAATTCTAATCTTCCAGTACAGCTCTTGACGTGCCAGGTTTGTCCTGCTGTGGTTTGTGGGGTTCTGTTCGTTTCCCGCAAATCATGATGTGTGCAAGGCATAAAAAAGATTATGTGATACATTACACAATACTTGTTAGACACAAAGAGATATGAAAAACATTATTTGCGTAGTATTCGTTCTCGCGTTATCAGGGCACACAACCTATATAGATATCGTTTGAGTGCTCGCTATAAATTAGAAACACAGAGAAATATAAGTAATATACGCAATCTTTCCAACTACAAATAAAAACCTCTATTTACTCTACAAGACACAAAGAGAGCTTGAGGCAGTCCCTGCAACTCGACTAAACTGCGGAAAAAATGTCTCAGTTATCTTTTACCATCCCTTTTAAACAACTATCACCACGTTAATTTTGATCTGTAGACTTGAAGATACTAGTGAACGCTCAATGCACGAAGCATAAAAACACACACATATATATGTCTATGTGTACGTGTGTGTATAAGTGTACGTATATGTCCGTCTATGTGTATGTATGTTTAATGTATATGTGTGTGTTTGTATGTATGTATGTATATATATATATATATATATATATATAGGTGACGCAGAGTAGTTTGAGAACAATGGACCGGGAAAATGTAATTCGTCAGAGATCCGTACGTGTATATATATATATATATATATTGTGATGAAGTATCTTAAAATATTTTGAATAGTTGTCTCTTTCTTGCGTACAATTTCCCGACTTCTTTTATAGGTGAGTGTTACTCTTGTTTGATGTATTGGTGATAAGTTGTCTGTTGTTCATTGTTATGATGAAAGTGCCCTGTATTATTATATAATTTCTTGTGTTGCTTTTAAATGTTTTTCTCGCCATTGTAAGTACCTGAGGGGGGCTGAGGACCAATCAAGCTGCTTGGACATCTTTTTTTCTCAGCCCCCACCTATGCTTGTATATGGTAAATAAAGCTATTATTATATAGACCTTTCCAAAAAAACAATAATGAAATATAGTGCTTATTCAGGCCCTCACCTCCACCACCTTTGGTTTCTGGAAACTGGAAACGAGTTTCCTTATTCCAAAATAAAATGGTTGGCATGTTGCTTTTTTTTTTCCAGCCTTGAAATGGCAACTGTAAATGTATGCTTGTTGCCCCGGCTCGCTGTCTGCTCTCCTAAAATATTAATCAATCAAATGCTTTTAATCGTGCCCAGGAACAACCTTACAGGTGTTCCTCAATACGATATTAATAATAAAGAGAATAATATTAGTTATATAAACATTCAATTAAAAGAATATAAAAACAAAGGGGAACAAGGAGAACGCTATACACCAGTATTATACAAATTACTAAATTAAGAAGCTGGTCCGAACAGGAGAACATATGAAGAGCACAATGAAAAAACATCACCAAATGTAGATATTGTCACCCGTCCGGCGAGAAACAAATAATAACTGGGGAAACTGAAACGTTTAATGGGGGCGAACTTGTGCCCAACAATGAAAAGGAAACAGAAGATAACAGCAGAGCGTCACGGGCGTCGAAGTCGGCGAAAAGCAGAGTCGAACGCTGGGGCGAAAACTGCCTCGGCTTGGCAGGCGGAGCCCTTTGGTACGACACGTGGGTTTCTGGAACATTCGGCGTATAAGGTTTGGTGCGTAGATATTCTACCCACGAATTAGCAAGACTGTTCTCGAATTTGCCAGAACATCACAACACAGCGTGTGGCGTTCGACTTCCGCCGCCCACCGCAAGTGGCGTCTGGGGCTTCCCTGGATCGGAAATTTAAGCTCTCGCTAACCCCTGCTGGTGATGCAGCACCGGGCATCCCGACGCCGTCCCCAGTGCACTCAAGAGTGTCGAGGGCGCGGGGCGTGTAGGCGGAAGCGCCCTCCTTCGGGCGGCCGCGGAGTCGGAGTTGCTCGGTTGACGCATGGCTACGCGCAGGACGGTTTGAGGGCCTCCCAGCAGGCGGGTGGTGGTCGGTATTCCGCGATGGCCAGGAGGGTCTCCTGCACGCCGCGTGCTGCACGGACGAGGTCCTCCCTGCTGTCGAAGTCCCGTCCGTGAAGGCACACGTGGAAACAGGGGTGGGTCTGTCGGACGATGCGAGCAACTCTCTCCGACTCGGGGGCAGCTGACGCCGCCGGTTGTACAGTTCCTGCATCACCCGGATATACTCGACGAGGCTTTCTTCTGGATGCTACCTGCCTCGTTCGAGCTCCCGCTGGACGCGGGAGTCGTACACCCACCATCGTCTCGCGCTTGCTGTTAAAGCGAGGGGAGGATGCGCTCCAGCACGTAGCTCTCCGATGCGCCGGACGCTCGGGCGTAGACATCCAGTTCTTCCAGGAAGGCGGCGACGGACTGCCCGTCCTCCCCTGCGTAGACGGGGACCATGAGCCGAGAGTGCAGCTCGGGCCCACGCTGCCGCTGGCTACCGGCCTCGCCCGCGCCGGCTGCCAGGCGCTCCGACACCATTGTCAAGGTAGCGGACATCTGCGTCATGAGCGCCAGGACATCCGCCGTCGATGGACCGAGCTCCTCGTCGCTGGTGTCTCCGTGCTCGGACGGGTCCGAGTTTGGCTTCTTAGGGGGCATGGAAACAAGAGAAAGAAAACACACGTCAAGGGAAAAAAAGAAGGCGCAAAATGGGAAAAAAGACGGGACAGCACGAAATACGCAAAACGAAACCCGCAGCGTTACTTACGCGTTAAAAGGCTAAACCGGCCGCCAGCCAAACCGGTATATAAGGAAATGTAAAAAAAAAGAAAGGTACGCTACACGATAAAACGAGAAAATAACTAGACGCGATCTCGGTTCAAATGTAAAAGACAACAAGAATGGAAATCAGAAAAAAAAACGCTGGGAAAAAATGAAAAATGCAAGCTAGAAAAAGCAGAACGAACCGTCTGGCTGAGAAAACCACCGACGACGAACGACGAAATCCACGTTGGGCGCCACATGTGGCGTTCGACTTCCGCCGCCCGCTGCAGGTGATCGACCAGACGACTCGTTCTGTGGACCTAGGCAGGGTTTATTACCATGACTGACAGGAGCCCGGACAAACCAAACAGGCATGCCCCTGGCCCGACTCGGCCGTCTTATTTCTAGGCGGTTGTGGAACCGCCCTCGCCGTTGGTGTCGGCACTCGACGTTGCGCGGCGGGCCGACCGCCCCACAGGCGTCAACAAAACTGTGTAGACGCGGCCAGGAATCGAACCCTCTCCTTCTGCGTGGAAGGCAAGCGCGATAACCGTTAAGCCGCGGGCGTGCTGCCCACTTGGTCAGCTGCGCTCGCGGCATTATTCCCCCCTTTAAAAAAAAGCATCGTCCCGATGCGGCACAAAACGAAAAAACACCAATGCACAATTAAAAAGGCAGCAGAATCGTGAGCCCCAGTTCACAGTTCACTCGTCGACGAGAGTGCAAAGCTCTTTCGCTCGTAATACGGCTTGAGCCGGACGACGTGTACCACCTCGGGCCGTCGCTGGCGTCTTCCAGATGGGCACGTTCCGTCGGGTAGAACTTCGTAGTTCAGATCGCCGAGGCGTCGGATGATTTTGTAGGGTCCGAAATAGCGTTTGAGAAGATTCTCGCTGAGACCGCGGCGCCGTATCGGTGTCCACACCCATACCCGGTCTCCGGGTAAAAGGCGGACATCCCGGCGAAGAAGGTTATACCAGTGTGCGTCGACTCGGTGTTGTTCATGAATCTTGATTCTTGACAGTTGGCGAGCTTCTTCTGCGCGCTGGGAGATCAGTTGAGTGTCGTCGTTGCCATCGTCGGTTGGCACGAGAGGCAGCATGGCGTCGAGCATCGTGGTAACCGCCCGGCCATAGCACCAGTTGGAACGGCGTCATACCCGTGGTTTCTTGAACCGCTGTGTTGTACGCAAACGTAACGTACGGCAACACCTCGTCCCACGTCTTGTGATCTACGTTGACGTACATGGAGATCATGTCGGCGATCGTCTTGTTGAGCCGCACCACTAGCCTGTTGGTTTTTAGATGATAGGCGGTGGTTCGTCGATGGCTGGTGTGACTGAGCCGAAGAACCTCTTGAGTCAGCTGTGCCATGAAAGATGACCCGCGATTTGTGATCAGCACTTCAGGTGCGCCGTGTCGAAGGATAATGGACTCGACGACAAACTTAGCGACTTCCACCGCTGTTCCCGTTGGAAGGGCTTTCGTCTCGGCGTACCGTGTGAGATAATTTGTGGCGATGATTATCCAGCGGTTTCCCGACGTTGACGGCGGAAAAGGGCCAAGTAAATCTATTCCAACCTGTTGGAAGGGCGTAGTGGGGGCAGGAATCGGCTGCAGAAGTCCTGCTGGCTTCGTCGGAGGCATTTTACGTCGTTGGCACTCATGACAGGACCGTGTGTACAGATGGACGGTTTTTGGGAGTCTCGGCCAGTAGTACTTGTCACGAATCCGGGCGAGCGTCCTGCTGTAGCCGAGGTGTCCAGCCGTCGGGTCGTCATGGCAGGCTTGAAAGATTTCTTCTTGCAGGCTGGCCGGAACAACCAGCAGCCAGGCAACGTTGCTTGTTCCGAAGTTCTTCTTGAAGAGCACGCCTCGCTGCAGAACGAACCTTGGCAAGTCTCGAGCCAAAACTCGCGGAACTGAACTTCCTTGAGGTTCGAGGCGGTCGATCACGGCGCAGAGTTCCGGGTCGTCTCGTTGAACTGCTCCCATGTCGGTATCTGTAACTGCGCCGAGAAAACGGTCGTCATCGTCGTCGTCGGTGCTGTCGGAAGGAGATTCAACCGGGGGCCTTAGACA
>JAZHYW010011840.1:0-21774 GCA_037355805.1 Ixodes ricinus
TCTTGTTTGTACATATCAATCACTCCCATGTAATTTTACTTTCAAAGAACCTGTTTTTTTATCAGTTCCGGGAACCAACAATAAGTTACTATCCTTTCTCTATAGCAGGCTGTCACAGCACGCCTATGATGGCATACTTATTGTCCTAGCATGGCTTGTTTGCCAAGAAAGACAAAACGGCGCTAAGCTTGGTTTACACAGTTTATTATATACAAACTTGAGAACACCACCATACGACATGTAGTATAGAGATATGGTGTTGAAAACATAGTGAAGGAGGTTTGGATCAACTCTTACGCGCTAATGACCTTGCTTAATACTCTCAACAGGAGGCACGTTTACGCATTTATCTTGCACTGTTCATTCATTGAGAGCTCTGTAACTAGATTTAACCATATCAACCACAAAATGGAAGTGCAGGGCCATGCATGTCTTTTTGCAATTGAATGTCCACATGAATTAATGCTTCAAGAGATTTAAAATTGAGACCTTTCGTTATGAAGTACGTGCGCTCGCCACAAACATATTGTGCTCTACAGCTTGACTGTCTATGTGAGCGCAGGTACGCAAGAAACTGCCACAAATTGACAGGAAAAAAGCATTAGAAAAAGGTTATGAATTTTCTCCGTTGCGAATTGTTAGTACCATACTGACTCACTGATTTACCTTTCATCGCAGTTTGATCTGCTTTTGTATACCTGTAACAACCAAACATTAATCCAGGTTTATATTTCAAGTCGTCACACTGCACAAGTGCACATTGAACCTGGAAAACATAAAATTCTCAAGTAATTTGGGTTATATTGAAAGGACACGGTAATATCAAGGAAACCATAAAAAAGTTCCAAGTCAGTAAGAATGATAAGTGAAAGTGCAACGGCAGCGTGCAACGGCAGCGTGCAACGAAGCCCGATGATTGCACGTTGGTGCCGCTGCGCTGAATAACGTTGCTCGACACATCATTAGACAGCGCAGGCCACGAAGTACTCCTGAACCGAAGAAACGGTCAACATTTTATTGAAATAGTCAGGAAAACCTTGGGAAAATTTGGGAATTTAGAATAAGTGATTTGGTAGACACCCTGTCCAGTCATTCGAGTGGGCGACGTAGAAAAGGAGGTCTTGCAAAATATTGGCAGGTGTTCCCCCATGAGCAAAAAAATAGCTAAGTGGCTGCTTCCAAGGCGTGTGAATGCCTTTAGCCATAAACACAAGAGCTTTGTTTGCGAGGTTATGGCCTCTTGCAGTGCTACTTTCTTCGGACCCTTCAACCTGTCCGCAGAGGGGTTGTAAGAGAGCTCTTTCGTGACGTGCATCTCGTCAAAAACAATGATACATGGCTTGTCTTCTGGTGAAAAAGAAGCTGCACGTCTTTTGACAAGTTCGAAAACTTCTGGTTAAAAACCAACCCTCAGGGGAACACGCCGAAGTCAAAGCTGTAACGACCTATAACGGATGGGAGCCTCAACAATTGCCTACAGTAACGGTAACCCTTAGGGCTGTGAAAGTACAAGCCCAAGGCAAAGGCTTTGTTCTGGCTGCACCACCACCTGCCAAACCTGCTTGCATGGCTCATCTTCAGCTGAGCTTTCACAAGGGCAGCAATGGTTGGATACACAATGCTACGTACACTTTCAACTATCTCAGTGACAGTCAGCATTTGACGCCGTCGCTGCGGTCGTTGCTGGAGTCTCTTGTTGTGCTTCCGAAGGTGTCGAAGTTTGGCCCTCAACACGTCCATCTTCCCCTTGCCCTCGGTACTGGTGGCACAGGACCATGCAAGGGGAAAGCAAAAGCAATTATGAAACGCTTTGAGAAACAATGAAAGGAGATATGCACCTCCACTGTAGAAAATGTGGAAGTACAAGTAAGCTTTGTGCATCATCACAGATACCTACGTTGGTGAGAAACTGCAGAAGTCGAAGTCACCGAAGCATCATATTCAGTAGGGGAAGGTTCGGGCGCCCACACGTTGTTTTCTCGAGAAGGAAGACCATGTCCATCCATCACGTAGGTGTGATCCACTACAAAAAACAAAACACAGGAAACAAATAGACAGAGTGGTCGCAAAAAGCTGAACCAGCTATAGCCGGTCAAGTACTATGCGACAAAGTAATCTTCAAAGACTGTCCTAAGCAATGCACATCATCAAAACTTACCATGAACTCTGGTTGGAGGGCTAGTCTTCGCGCTACAGGTCCGGGCCGTGCGAATGCTCCCCACATCTGCAAAGCAATGACGCAAATAAAAAATCTGTCAAAAATATCAGTCATTGCATTGTCTCAGGATGTTCCTGCGACATGGATGCCAAGCTAGATTAAAAGCGTGGTCATACATGTTTTCCACGTTTCTAAAGAAAACACAAGTACTGGGAACACACTCTATCATAGAAAGGATGGCTACTACGCGACAGTTCGAAATATATAAGAAACATGGCCTGCAACACTTCTCTGCCAGTATGCAATTGCCTTTACCTTGTACCGTAGTCGGGTGCGTTTGACACCCTGATGATGTGGGCGCACCGATGCAACTGCTGCTGGCTGTGAGGGCTCGCCCTCGCTGAGGAATTGGCCAGGGCTGTTGCTCTGGACGACATCTCCGGCACCTATGCAAAGTTCATTTGCAAAGTTAAGCACACATGTTATGTACACTAAAACAGTTCCTTGTATCTGCATGTGAAATACCTTCCGAATAAGCTTATATTCTCAGTAATAATGAAAACAAGATTTCGTGCTAACCTTCAGTGGTCAAATATGCTGGTATTGCACCACGACAGAGCCTTCCTGGATAAAGAAACGCAGACGGCTTGAAGTGCCTGGAGCATACCGCCCGTTCACGCAGCTGCTGTGCTGTCTTGTTCTGTAGGCTTGTGTTCCGGCAGACGTGAACCCAGACCCTCCGCCTGAATGAGAAGCAGTGTATTATTTTACATACCCTTGGCTAAACTGAGCAGGCCGAAACGCGTTAGTGTACATTTAAGAAATAAACAAGATCTAACAATAATGTTAGCAATAAACTGGTGACATCCTCGTACCTGGTCTCCCGTCTGGGTCCAGCAAACGCCATGAGCGCGGAGCACACTTCTGTGCTCTTGAGGTTAGATAGGTTCACAACGCAGACGATTACATTACGAGATTCTTGAGCACATGCACAGCAAGTAGACCAGATAGTCGCCAGCATGTTAGAATGACGACACCAACCACGTTTCAAGCAGTACGGATGTTTTAGTGTTATTCACACCATAATATGAAAGTTGGTTAAAACTGAAATGTTCAGTCATTGTTTCTTATAAGGTTTTTGTGGTCACGCAGCCGTTCAGCAGAGGCCACGCAAATCTGCCGCTAATATCTGAGATTAGTTTCGTTTCGCGCCGATTGGAACGAAGACTGGGCCCCCAAAACGCTCGATCAACGGGTGCCTATTACTAAATGATCATGCATGAGGGCCCATAGAAGAGGTCAAGAGCTTACCAGACATCACCGGACAATGGACATCGCACATAGTTGCAGCGGACACAGCTGATACAAGTTTCACCTTGCAGAGTCCACAGGAAAACGATGAAGGGTGATGCCAGTGGTGCGGTCATCACTTGGGCATCGCGCTACCGAGCAGCGTCCCTTTACATGCGGCAGGCTCATCGTCCCGACGAACGGAGCCGTGAACGCGCCCGGCGGGCCCTCGACGACAAAACCCGCAGAACGGCGCGATAGGCTTTAACCAGTACAAACCGTTCTGCACTCGGATACGTGGGAAAACTTAAGACCACGAATTCTTTAAACGATTGCAAACTGAAAGTTTGACGGAAGCTACAGAAATGCAGGCACACTGGCAAACGCACACAATGCAAACATGAGGCGTTTTCAGGACTGCGAACTTCGGCCGACGGCGTAAACACCCGTAATAGCGACGTTGTAGAGGTCGCAACAAGAGTGTACTTATAACACATATTAAACACTAACTAAAGAATTCACCCAACTGAACATGCTTAAACTAAGTTATTATAAATAGATATTACTTTGATTTAAAATAAACTTAATTAAACACCGAAAATGTGTCTTTAATATTTTATCAGCTTAGTGTTTTGCCGCGCAAAACACAGTCGCGCTGCGGTAGCGCGGCCTCCAGGGTGATGACGCTGACGATTGGTTTTGGGCCACATTTTTGCTCTACTTTCGCGACCCATATGAATGGACCTTGGACCACGTTCTGTCGACGCTACAAGCCGGTGGGACCATTCGAGACTGCGTTAAAACAGCAACGTCATGACGTTCGTCATCTCCCTGTTCTATCACTGGCTAAACCAGTCAAGTTCATTGACTTGCGTTTTTGGTGTGTGTATGTGCTCGAGCCTTCGACTGCGCTCTGACTTATGCAGTGACCATTATAATATCAAAATAAAACAAGCAAGTGTGTGTGTGTGTGTGTGTGTGTGTGTGTGTGTGTGTGTGTGTGTGTGTGTGTGTGTGTCTGTGTGTCTGTGTGTGGTTACACCGGTTTTAATTTAGTTGTAGGAACGTGCTAATATTGATTCTTATCGAATACCACTGAGTCACTCTTAACCTCTACGATGCATCGAAAACCACGACCCGCGACAAACCGACTTTCTTTACAGTGTGTAAGATGACACTGGTGTTCGATTTGAAACTACATTCGGGCAGTACTACCCATTCCTCAATATTTAGTACTCAAGGAATACGCAAGCTCGCTCGTTAAATCGTAGCTTGGCAGGCCACACAACTTGTTGTCCTGTGTAGACTTCGCTCGCTTTCCGAAGCGACCAACACGTGCGTGCCGGGCTGTGGGGTTGTAAACATGGGAATGGTGTAGCTTGCTCTGTCTCTGTTTGTGTTGGCCCAAGAACTAGCGGGGAGTCTGATGACTCGACCCGTAAGGCGCGGCCATGCACGCTGGGGCGTCCTTGGCGACTTCGCCCACGTGGCTCTTTAATCTTCGCGAGCTGCGATGCATTCGATGGGCGCCAGATATTGCCGGAGCCACAACAGAGGGCCCCCTCCTCGCTGAGGCGACGCAGCCAAGGTCGCGTGCTCGAGCATTCGTGTATTTTTCGTGCGTTCGCTCGCGAGCAGAGAGAGAGGCGATGGCCAGCTGAAAACTGGACAAACAGCAGGCTTCCAGCTGAGCCCGAAACTTGGCAGCAGCAGCAGCCGCCGCCGGCAGGCGGTGGAGACGGTGGCACTAAGTGGACAAAGATGGAAACGGAGGATGTACGCGGAAACTTCCGTTTTTCTTTATTTTTATTTTTTTAATGTTTTATCAATTATGAACAAGACAACAAAAGCTTGACTGGCGAACTGGGAAATCAGCACCTTCGTAAAGTCCTTAAATGTCTTGTAAACTATTCCTTCTTATCGTCACTGGCAGGCTGAGAACTGTAGGCGTCTCTTTCGAATGCCCGTCCTCCTTGCCTTCCACCGTGCTTGTGCTGAGCGCGCACGCTCGAAGCTCACGAGATGCCGTACGCGTTCTCGAAGGTTGGAAGCTCGCGCTGGAGACAGGATCGACTGAAAGTCTCCACCCTGCTCTTCTCCTCCTGAGGTTGATGAATGAGGGGCAGTAAGGTTGTCCTAGCCGACTGCTGGGATAGAGAACAAAGAGACTGCAGTGAGAGAGCACGATGAAGAGGTAACTGCGTTAATGATTCACTACACAGATAATTGTAGCCTGTCTACTTATGTCGTAATTAGCGTGTTTTATAATTGCAGGAGAAATCAAAACCGTAAGAAATAAAAAAAAAAAAGACTTTTTTAATAAAGAAACAAAAGTATTAAAAGAAACGAGATGCTTTTATTTTTAGGCCCGTTCACACTTGCAACCTCTCAGAACCGAGTGCCTTGGAACCTCTTCGACGAGAGCAGAGCCGTATATTAGGAGAGTTTGGACAATAGGCGGAGCAAAGGCCGCCGCCAGCGCCGAATATTCCCCCCACGCTTAGAGCGTAAACTAAATTTGTGACACAGCGTCGACCAATCAGGAGACCTCTACTGCATCTCACAAATGTCTGCAGTGAAGACAAAGGTACAGGCGCGTGAGCCTAGCTCAGCGAAACGCTTTTGTTTGTACGAAACCTCGTGCATAGGAGGCACTTTCCAAAGTCACGCGCTCGTGCCCACACCTTTGTCTGCACTGCTAGAACAGCGTCCTGAGACTGGCTGAAAGAAAGCAGTGCAAAGGGTGGGGTGCGCGAGCGTCTTGAGACGCGGAGTCCCGCTCGGCACGGCTCAAATTATACTTCGTTTCACTTTATCTGCGAGCGAAGCCAAGCTAGAAGCGCGAGACCAGCGCTTTTGCATTTCTCCCCAGCTCGCGCGCTCGCGCAAAGCCTGAACGCACGGAGCTTCCGTGCTCGCGCTTCCAGTTTTGCCTTCGCTCGCACATAAGGTGAAACGAAGTATAGTCGTGTCACAAATTTAGAGCACACGACCACCGCTAGGGGCTGTTTCGCGGCCTGTGGTTGGCCCCGAGATGCTCGCCTATTCAAACCAATGTATGGCCAAACTCTCTCAATAAACGGCTCTGGACGAGAGGACACACTGGCGCCATCTATTGGGTAGCAGTGCAAACTTGGCGGTCCGGCATATTTTCTATTTCTCTCGCGCATTATCCTTTTTTTTTTCTTGGCTCGAAAAACTTTTGTCAGCGTTGTAAACGAGCCTTTCTCCTGGGTATTACGCACATTTGACCTCGAAATCCCGCAAAACCTTCGCTCTTGTGAAATGCAGTTCCAGGGTCACCGCATAGATGGCGCCAACGTGCCAGTGTGTTCTCTCGTCCTAAGAAATTTTAAGAGGTTTTAACAAGTCTCGTTCTCTCCGTCGTGCTCGGTTGCAAGTGTGTGAACAGGCCTTTATCTTGATCACTTGCTGTGTGACTGTTGTAGATGGTTCTCACACAGCGGAGAAGCAGACAAGTACACGTAGCAGGCGCGTTGAAAACTACAGAATACACAGAAGAATAAACACATGAGGGACGTACCAGAACACACAGTTCTTTCAATGAGCAACGCGAACCAGCTGTTGTCTGCGTTAGTCTCCTCACCGTGATCGCCTTCGATGTTGTCGCGTTTCTTATCTTCACTCTTACTTTTATATAAGCCGAACTATGTTAGTGGTTCGGTTTCCAAAGAATATAAATGAAATAATGGAGCTTTACGTCGCAAAGCAGCTGGAGCTGTGCGACGCTTGGGAAGGACCTACCAGGGTCCGAGACCCAGACGCTCCAGAAGGTCGAAGCGCGTCATGATGGTGCTCTTCAGAGACTTTGGAGCTTTGGACCTTGGGGACTGTTTGTGCGAACACGTTGCGCGCGGAGTTCTGTGCTATAGCCCCGTTGTCGCGCCGGCATCAGATTTGAGTGCAGTGCACCCCAGTGCACCCATTTTGTAGCACGTGAAAACCAAGCATCTACTCTACTGAAATATAGAGCATTGGAAGCTCACGCTCTTAGCTTTCTCGTATGTAAAAGAAATTAAACTTGTACGAAAGTTTAGATAGCGGGAAGTTTAAAATCGAGTGCTGTCTTCGGCGCACAGATTTCCGTGGGCTTACGCGAACGGTCTGAATCTGCCTGTGTCTGATGTTAGATCAGTTTACCCTAACCGACACTTCAGTGAGCGTTCGTGTTCTTTTCACGTGCAGGGTCGGCACACCAAAACGGGTCAGCTGGCGGCCATCAAAATCATGGACGTTACGGAGGTGAGTTTTTAAGAATCTTCCATTTGTCTAGCGATTGTCTTGACTCGGCTGACTGCAATTTGATTTAGGTTAGCTCGTATTCGTGTAGTACATCTTCTAAGACTTCCGTCCAAAATGCTTCTTTGCAGAAGCATTTTATGGCACAAAATAGTTGCTTTCTTCCTCGATTAGAGACACGGTCGATATAAAATACTGGAACGTTTCTTTGGCTATCTTATTTTCATCACAGTGGAAAATCTAAGTTGTAACGAGCGAGAATGCCTCGATACTAAAACTATTATATCGTATCGTTTAGGTATGTGGCACGGCTTCAATGAAAGACTTGCAGAATTGCAGATTCTTGTCTGCGTCACCGCTTACCGATGAGACATGGCTCTTTACGCGTCTGGTATTCCTCGAAATTCCCCGTAGGGGTAACCAATTTAATTGAATCACTTCATTGCTCACTGGCGAGCTCGTGGAAATTTAATCACTTTTCGAGACGAGTAGTTCGCTATTTCCTGGAGAGAGCAGCAACCGTACGTCCAGCGAGTTTGGTACGTGCTCTCCTCATCGTGACATCGGTGAAACCTTCATGTTGTTTTTTTCAAAAGACGCTTCAAAAACTAAAAGAAAAAAAAAACGCACGTACAAGAAACGACGGGAATAAAAACCAGAAACGCTTCCGGCTTTGCGTAAGCGCTCATCTCAACCATAGTGACGACACCTCGCCCTTCCTTTTTTTTTTTTTTTTTTTGTATATGCGTGGTGTACTTTTTTCCGTGCACTTCTTCACGTTCATAGTTCATACATGTGCACACTTGGACGTGCGGGCTTTTAGTCTGCCCCGACTCGGTAACAAAGGAGACTTCCCAAATATTTGTTCCTGGAGGGTAGGGTAGCTTGTTGTAGACGACGTTGTAGACCTCAGCTGGCGCAGCCCTAGCCGACAAAAAGGCGGCAGTCTGCGAAAGCGTAAACCTGTCTGGCGGCATAGACTTTTGGTGCTTACAGGCAGCCAAACAAACTCGGCATGAAGGGGATAGTCGTTTTCCTTTACGCCTTAGAGCGTTTTTTAACTTTCGTTTTTGTTTAATCGTTTCCTCCATCCCTCCGTCTTGATCCCCGTTTAACGACGTTTTTGTTCGGGCCTTGTCAAGATGCGGACAAGATGCCGCCATGCCGCCTCGAAGGTTGTTTTCGGCGAGTGAGGAACAAAGTTATGAAAACAGAAATGACGCCCGAATGCCCGTTAACTCCATCACGCGAAGGTCGTTTCTGTGTTTCTTTTGGGTTTTTCTTTTTTTTTGTTTTTTGTTTTTTTAGCTTTGTTTTGGAGCCGGCGTTTATAAGCCTAAGGACTGCTGTGTGGACATCGGCTGTCTGCAAGTGACCTTGGCAATGCTGTGGGCGCACTTCTTTATTTCTGTTTTGTGTGTGCGACGGGAACTGTGCAGCTTATAACAATTGTTATCCCGGGTGCCTCAGCACATTGGCAATGCTGGACTGCAGTTCACCGTACACCAACAGAACACAAATATTCAAAGCACTTATAACTGACAGAAATGTCAGTGCTACTGACAAGCTAGAAGGCAAGGTCTTTCAGCTTTAATTTCGTTGATTCCGTCTCATTGGCCTAGAAAAGCAGCAGGAGCATCTCATATATTGTTACTCTACCTCGTAAGGTAATTGATTAACCGTTAAAGTTTGGGCTGGTTGATATATGGACATAAAAACAGCGCAAACACGAAGGACAAAGTAAAAGGTAACCAACAGAACACAGCACTGTGTCCTGTGGCTACCTTTTACTTTGTCCTCATCTAACGTTTTTGTTTTATGTCGTAGGGTAAGTTCATAAGCAGCTGCCATCTATTCACACAACCATCAAAAAGAGTGTGGCAGTCCTGGTATGTTTTCACTTCAATAATCTTAATGTGTTTTATTGACACACATTTGCCCACCATTGTGCTCAGGATGCTCTAAAATTTGCAGTGCACTATCGCTGTAGCCCATAGTAGCTAGTGATCAAGCACATTTTCTTCTGGTAATAGACGAATTTATTCTGGAGAAACTGAGTGTCAGATGCCTTCTGGTTATCAACACCACGTTACTCATGCTTTCCCATGAATTAATGTCCAGGAACACAAAACATAGCGTTTACTTTTTTCTTTTTGTTCTTTTTGTTCTTTCATAGATCAGTTTTTGCAGTTATTTTATAGGGGGTCCTTGTGATTTTCTCTCACTTATTCTTCTCCTTTCTTAATCTGTTGTAATCTTATATTTTTCTCTCCTTTTACACCACTTAATGATTGTTGTTCGTCTAATTACCAGCACTGGAGCTAGGCTACTCACCCTTATCACTACTAATGTGCTCCACCAGTGACCTATGACATCTAGTAGGACATTTTTTTTATTACACTTTTTGGTGTGGTCTAGTATGATGTTCAAATTGCTGTAATCTTGTTAGCACCTTACTTTTCCGTAACTTGAGTTCGCTTTCGGAGGCAAGTGCTTCATGTCGCATTTCCCATGGTTTGCTTGCCACGGGCTTTTATTATCATAGTTGCCATTGTTGGTAATGGCTTTGTTTAGACTCCAATATGTGTGAATGTTCTCAGGCACGCAACAAACTAAAAATAGTGGGACAATGTCATATGAATTAACTGGGTGCATGTTGTTGCTGTCCAGATACAATCAAAGAATTCAAGGTTGTGTTTTCTTGTCCTATCTGTTTGTACGTATAGTTCTGTCTCTGTTGGCTTGTTTATATTTTTCTGTAATGACTGTGACCAAAAATAGAGTCGGCCATTTAGTTTTTAACCTTGGTAGGTAATTGTTTTTGTTCTATGATTTATGGATTAGTATTTTAGGAGTGTAACATATAAAGAAAAGGGAATGAATGCTTGTATTCGACTTTTAAGTTGGCACTCAGGTAAGATTGATCTGGGGTGTTGCCTGTTATTCTTTCATTTTTCTTTCCCGGACTAGCATAGATTTTCTTTATTTATTGGTTTGGCCTAAGCCTTATTCATAGTTGTGAACTGGTTCCTAATAAACCGACTGGCTTTTGACAGGTCAAAAGACGCAGATTGGTGCATTTGAGGAAAAAAAAATGTCTATCGCCCCTGGGATTTAATGGGGCAGGGCAAAATTTTATCCGCAGACTCCTTACAAATTTTCACTCATTGACTGCTAGACTCCATCTTGTGAGTTCTGTGCAGCACTCTCAGAGGTGCAGGCGTGGGTGTGCACAGGCTCTGCAAGGAGCCTTTTGCTCAACTACGAGAGCGTTTTTCAAAGCCATGGACTTGTGCCCGTGTCTCCTGCAGCTTTAGCTACAGTGCTCTTAAAGGGCCATGAAAAGAAAAAAAAACTTCGTTTTAAGCAGTCCCAATTGAAACACGCGTGTCAAAAAAAAAATTTACGTGAAAAAGAAATTGGAGCAATATTGAGGGTAAGAGATTTATTTGAAATTCTGCCCGCAAACCTCGCGACGTCACGGGTCATTCCGGAATGACCGTCTCGGTCGTGAAGTCGAAGCCGATTCACCTCTCCTCCACGCACCCGAAATGCCGAGAGAGTAAATAAGGGGAGAGGAGGTTACGTCCGACTGAATCGCGTCCCCGCGCGCGTCAATGCCACATAAAAAAAAAAAAGAATCTTTGTAAAATTGGTGTTTTAAATGCGTCCACGCAACAGTATTAAAAAAAAAATTTTTTTTTTAGATGTCAAATTAGAACATTACTGTGGGAATGTCAACTTTTGAACCGCTCACTCAATCGGCGTGATATTTGCAGGTGGTGTTTGTAGCCATATAGAAGGAGGGCATGCAAAGTTTCAGCCCTGTGAACCAATTTTATGAGGTACTATACCCCAGAACGAAGTAAAGCATAGCTTTGCATGGAATCTGCTCAATGAATCTATCGTTGAGAAATGGTGTTGATAACCACATATTTTTCTGGTGGAATGCATACTGGAATACCTGTTGCCGGTTACTATAAAAAGAAATTTCAGAAAATATGCATTTTTAGGTAAAAAAAATTATGAAAAAACTATTTTTTTTACATTTACCAAGTTTTGCAAATTACAATTTTTCATAATAAAGGAACATGAAAATGCAAAATCTAAGTTCATAGTAACCGGCTCCATAAAATTTTGGCATATAAGCCGCAAATATTAAGTCTCTCGATAGTTTCATACTGAAACGATAGTTTTATTAAGGTGAAATTTATGCCAAAAAGTGGAATGGAGAAAAATGCGTTCAAAGTGCTCGAACCTCTACCTTTTCTTTAGCATCGGTGGACTGAAAATAATTTATAAAAAATAACTATGCAGTGTAAACAAATGAAACTTTCTGGGAATACTCTCTAGATGTTGGTGGATGTAAATGTGGCATTTTTCAAAATCAACTTTTTTTGCAGAAATTTTTTTTTCTGGGTAGTGTCCCCCTTAAGATAGGATATAGTAAAACTGTTTTCTCATCACTACATTAGAAGAGAGGTAGCTACTCTTATCTCTTGTCTTACTTGAAATGGACAGCTGAGCCCTAAGGCTAATGTTATTGTTTGTTTGGTTTTACGATACACTGCCTTTTCCAGTATGCTTTTCATTATACTGGGAGAATAATGTAGTTGCATTTAGCATACAAGATTATAAGCTTTTCTTCCTTCATTGTTATCTCTTCTCAAATTCACGGTTAAATTTACAACGGCTGCTGACAAACAAGAAAAGCAGAGGCTGTCTTTGCCGGTGCGAGTGTTCCTTAGAAGCAACAATCTGCGCCAGTGCTAGCTGACTACTTACTACTGCTGCTGCTGCTGCTGCTGTATTCTTCCGTGTAGCCTGAAAGTTTGTCGGTTGATTTTCACTTTCTCTGGTTGTTTCTATAGTACACTGTTGCATGTCTTCTACTTTCAGGACGAAGAGGAAGAAATTAAGCTAGAAATCAATGTACTCAAAAAGGTAAATGATTACGCTTGTTACTTTTAATATTTACTTTAAAACCACGACATTATGGCACTTATTGCTCAACTTCAACACAAAAGCAAAAAGACCAAAATAAATTATCCCAGTTGGAAATTAAAGGCTCTGGCTTCTGGAATGGACAGTGTCGGTATTAAGTTTTGTGCTTCCGCTTTGTTTGAAATATATAGTTTAAAGTATATCTTTAATGTATATAGGAAGGTCATTAAATAATTATGACAAATTTAAGATAAAAGGGGGAAAGGGTACGAAAGTACCACATACAGTAGTGGGCAACAGTATCTCAAGTGCATCTTTTAAAAACATCAAATATGTATAATTCTACAAAAAAAAAAAAAAAATTCGAAGAGCTTTGTTTAGTTTTGGTGGGAATAGCACCATTACTGAATTTTCTGCATTATTCAGTTGTCAGCAGCAGTTTATGCTTTCTAGCTAACACAAATTTACAGCAGCACTCAGTAGAGGACTCTCAATTCGTGCTGCTTTGACATCCCATGCCTTCCTTTGTCCTCCAGTATTCCCATCACCGTAACATTGCAACCTACTACGGTGCCTTCATCCAGAAAAGCCCACCAGGAAAAGACGACAAGCTTTGGGTAAGACTTCTCCTTCCATTTCTACGTTTTTACTTTTCTCTCTTCTTTTGGGAATGGTCGGACAAATGAGTTGTTGCCTTGCAGTTGGTTATGGAGTACTGTGGTGCTGGTTCAGTCACGGATCTTGTCAAATGTAAGTACCTCTGTTGTCTCATGGGTGTTTGCGAACACTCTCGAAGCCCTCGTGGTATTTTGGCTACTTTCTGAGGATCTTCATTACTGCTTTGTGTCTATAGGCTTGTTAAAACCAGGGTGGAGAATAAAAATCAAGATGATTTAAATTGTGATTTAAATTATTTAGGTTGGAGCAGTTTTATGACGTTGATTTAAATCAAACCTTTCACATATATGATCTTACCGTTTGCTGTCATTTGATACTTTGATGCACATTTGTCTGGGTAGTATTTAAATTGGAAGAATCCTCAAGCAAAAGATATTTATATCGGGCTAAACACGAGCAAAAAGCAGTGCTCTTTTGAGCAAATCGGAGCACTGAGTTTCCTTTCTGCCTTCCACTTCCTTCGTCAGTTACATAATATAATATTGCATGTAAATCGGAATGCGAAAAGCTTTGTAAACCCAGATATGAAGCTGTTTTTGTTCTAGCATGGCAGGTTTTACATCGATAAAAAGTTATTAATCAAAGTGTACTTTTAATTTACAGTAATTATTTCCTCCACATCGTGGTCACTCTCAGATTGGACGGATGTACCAATTGATCTGCCATGTTTAAAAATGCATCTAATAATGGAGAAGCTCTATTTTCTAGCTATAGCGATTTAAATAAAATAAATCTAATTTACCTAATTCAAAAAACTCTATTTTTACTTTTTTTTTTTGTTCAAGTTTGATTGAAAAGTGATAGGAAGGATTGCAGTTCAACTTCTTTGGTAGGTTTTATACTGTACACAAAGAAGAAGTCAATTGAAGTGCCTCCAAATGGCCTCTCTTCTGTTACTCTTCAGATTAGTTTTGTATGTTTTAACCTCTTCCAACATGTCCCGCCTTTCTGCCCTGTATGGACTTAACAGTTGTGTAGAAAGATAAATGTGGGACATGATGTAAAAAAGCAGTTTTCGTCCAGCTTTATCGTGAGCTGTTTTGATGGTCTTATATTTGCGAAAGTTGTGAAACAAAATGCATGTCAATGGCTTGCATTTCTTTTAATCAAAAGTATTATGTGGTAGTTGTATTACTTCCTTCTTAATGACATTGTCATGCCTCTGTGCCAATAATGTGAACCCTTGCCTTCTTTCTGGTTTATGCTCTACGTCAGTGGTTCTCAACCATCGATGTTTCGCAGACCCCTTGTGGTTCAGCGGAGATGATGGAGGACCCCGTTTGTGGTGAAGGGAGGGGAAAGGTGTAGGTTAAATATAATAATGATTTAATAAATGTATATAACTATAGGCTAGTGTGACGCAGACTTCTATTATTGACGTATACACGAGAAAACGCGCTCTAAAATCTGCAAACATTTGTCCTTGATCAGAAAAAAGACAACTTTTATTGCCGGGCTTGACTGATGAGGCTGCGCTTGCGGATCCCTAGAACGCCTTCGCGGACCCCATTTGAGAACCACTGCTCTACGTTCACGACAGTGTCGGCATCTGCCTGTAAGCAAGTGAAGACGGTGGAAAACTAGAACATTTATGTCCTTACTGTTTGTCCCATGCGAGCCATTTCACTCACATTTGTCTGATGTGGTGTCTTCTTTCTTCCCAGCAACCAAGGGCCAGTCTCTAAAGGAAGAATGGATAGCGTACATCTGCAGGGAAATTCTTAGGGTGAGCGGAACCTGTCGCTTCTTACTTGAATGCTCGTGTCTGAACCAACCCATGAATAGCTTGTGCAGCTTTCATAGTGGCACGCAAAGGCATTTGTTACAAGTCTGTTGGTGAGAGTGTGAGAGAGTGAGAGTCTGTTGGTAGAGCTCAGAATTATGATATATCAGTTTCATTATTGTCATTACTGCACATACAAAGCAGCAATGTCAGCTATCGGGTGTCCAGTCTTTGGCATTTATTTCTGTGAGAGTATTTGATGAATCGAAAAATTGCGATGAAATGCATTGGCTCCAGATGGTGTTGTGTACCAGCAATAAGAATAAAAGCCTAGTTTAATACAATCATGTTTGGATGACCAATGTAGCAGTTGCCCAGCTTTCTGTCTCGGATGGAATTGACCTCTTTTTATTATCACGCACACCCTTCGTCTGTTTCACCACACATCTATTGCCACAAAAGGTAAAAGTACAAAATATATTATAGAAACATTTATTTTATCATGTATGCATCACAGTAGGGTCAAACCTTGCCTCAGGACATTTGCAGGTTTTGGACCTTGTAACTGCTCTTAATGATTACCTGTTGTAATCATTATCTTATGAGTAATTGTTGCTTTTCTATAAGAAACACCTTCTGACCACCGTCAAAAGACACTTTGCCATGTTTTGAAAATGTTGCTTTTAGGACTCTGCGATGGTTCTTTGGGATGGTGAATTTCAGCTTCCCAAGGGTGCATTGAGTAGAATACTATCACTGATTCATTGCGGTGCCGTCATCTTTCGATTGTGCAGGGGTTGAGTCACTTGCACGCCAACAAGATCATCCACAGGGACATCAAGGGCCAGAATGTCTTGCTCACGGACAATGCCGAAGTCAAACTGGGTAAGTGGCCTGGCTTTTTGGGCCGCTTGACCTGCGCGGATCTTTGAGAAATTTGTGATTGATTTGTGTTAGTCACCACTGAATGGTCAGCAAGGTCGTCGACAAACAAGTAACCTGGCCAGAAGGTGTTAAGGCCATTTGTTGGGACATGCGTACCGAGTGAATGCCAAAACAGGCATAAAGTATAGGTTCAAAACCTTGAACTGCGTTGGGATGTTTGGCATGCTCAGAATCTTTTCATCGGGCTTCCAATTCCCAGTGTTATTAGTAACGCATTGTGCGCTGGCCAACTTTTTTTATTTTTATAAATCGCAATTTGCTTTCTATGGGCATTTTGGGAAAGTCTGCTGGTAAGCTTTCATGCAATTCTTGTGGCATTTGCAGAAAATTTATATTGAATCCAAATCGAGCGTGAAATTTTTCATTTTCCTCCTTGATGTGCAGAGAGAGGTAAGTGGAAAGCCGCACACCGTGGCAAAGTCATTAAGCGTGAGAATTCAAACGGCGCAAGGACAAGAGAGTTACAAGAGACCGAATAAAGAAAGACACAGACAGAGCACTATTTTAAATACAGTCTGTCTGTGTCTTTCCTCATCCAGCCTCTCGTCCTTCGCACTGTTTTAATTCTCAAATATGTACCAACTCTGCCCAAGCTTCAACTTCATCATTAGGCATATTAGGAAACAAATTTTCAGAGCATGCTTCTTACGAAAAATGAATTAACTTTTTTCAGTCCACACTCTATCTTCCTTGGGATTTGTCCTTTATATGTGTGTTATTTGTGCCAGACTGTATGCCCCATGTTTCTCAGTTTGAAGGGCATTCAAATCAACACTGTGGCTCCTTTCTCGGCAGTGGACTTTGGAGTGAGTGCTCAGCTGGATCGCACGATAGGAAGGCGCAACACCTTCATCGGGACACCCTACTGGTGCGTGCTTTGCCTTCACCTTCCTCCCTGCACGTAGCGTGCAGCACGTGTCAAAGTATGCTTTGTACGTCCTCGCACAACTTGTGACACTCCAGTGGCACGCGGAATCCAGTCACCTACATTGCTTGCCCCGAAACCTCCTCGAAACCCAAGAGTTGCGGCTGAAATTTCGCTAAGAACTCCTGCCTCTTTGGGGTTAAGTGGTGCGTAGATTCGGTCTTGCAAATACTCCAGAAACTTTAGTTGTACACAGGTTGGGAGGATGGCCCCAGCATGTTTTCTTGTGAGAAGCATTTATGCAAGTGGTTGCAACGAGTCGATCAGAGTCGAACGCAAATATGTCACACCGGCCTTTACCACACGAGCATTGACTCCCTTTGCGATTGATTCCGACTTCGTTGCTTTCAACAGGATGGCCCCTGAGGTGATTGCCTGCGACGAAAATCCAGATGCCACGTACGACAACAGGGTTAGTGTTTGGGCTTATGTTTCTGTGGAGTGGTCAGCGATGTCTGCTCCTCGGCCGCGAGCCGATCGGGGGGAAGGATATTATCTCGGAACCGAAGAAGGTTCGGCGGCCTTAACCTGACAGCGTTTCTTTTCTTATTCTCTTTCTTTTTCAGAGCGACCTGTGGTCGCTTGGTATTACGGCCCTGGAGATGGCGGAGTCGCAACCACGTAAGTCTCTCAACAGTGGACGGCTTTTACCGCATTATTCGCTTCCGTAATACGGATAAATAGGAAGTAATCGTCTGTAGACTCGCTTTCCAACCGACCGTCAACTGGAAGCTTTGTTAACGCAAAGTGTTATGATTTTGGCTTGTGTGAAGTGAGCGGGGCACTTCGGAAGAACGTTGCGAAAACCGTTGTGCAGCCGCTACATTTAGCAGACTTAGATCCCACCAAATTTAGTAGGTCCCACTAATTACTACAATTACTTTATAATAATTTAATTAATTATGGGGAGAGAAACGTGCGCATCTTTCTGGCGTGCACCTTGTTTCTCCCGAATATCCGTAGGACCAAGGTACATATCGTTTTCCCTTGCCTTGGCTTCCAGCGCTGTGCGACATGCATCCGATGCGGGCACTGTTCCTAATCCCCCGCAACCCCCCGCCCCGGCTCAAGTCCCGCAAGTGGGCCAAGAAGTTTCAGAGCTTCATCGAGACCGTTCTGGTGAAGGACTACCAGCAACGGCCGTACACGGAGCAGTTGCTCAAGCACCCCTTCATTCGGGACCAGCCCACGGAGAGACAGGTTGGTGGACTGCACCCAACAACGTAGATCGTGCGGTGGTAGACCCACAGCGTGTTTGAGACGCCACTTTTCTTAGGACCACTCACAGAATAGACCTCTTGCAAAGGTCCCAAAGGCTATGCGCGAAGTCCTGTATGCTCCTTCTTGCCCCCATTGCATCTACCTTGTGACACTGGGGGAGAGAGAAAGAGAGAGGGGGTAGCACTGTTGCTCACCTACCCTTGCAGCCCTCGCTTGCTCGCCTGCATTTCCTTTGTCATTTCTTATACAGTCGCCGACCGTTTTTCGGACTCCGATAATTCGGATTTGTTCGATATTTCGGACCTAAAGCCGGAACCGTGACTTACCCCATAGAAAAAATCAGCAGAACCCATCCTTTGGGAATGATTATCTACGTTAATGCGAATAGCATCAAACGGTGCGGAGTTATGCGCGTTCGTCAGGTGGCCGGCACACTCTAGATACGCCAGCCCACTCTTGAGGCGATTCTAAATTTGTTGACACTTTCACAGCCCTGCGCACGATCTCCGCAGCCCAGCACGTGCGTTTGTGTCACTTAGGAAGGCGAGCAAAGCACGCGCCATACGCACAAACACTCAAAATGGTACCGACCAGACTTTCTGGCGTCTCAGCTAGTCTCAACCAACGGTACTCTAAACGGTTGTTTATATCTTTACCATAGGACGCGCTTTACAGCGCTGTCACAGCTACCGGTGCGCGCGCGTTCCATGCACGAGGGCTCATTCCGCTCTCGTGCTAAGCCTCACGAGAGCGGAATGAGCCCTCGTGCATGGAACGCGCGCGATGGTAAAGATATAAACAAGTTTTTAGAGTGCTTTGAATGACTGCCTTCATAGCTCTGTGGTTAGCGCGTCTGCCTGCTGATCAAAGGGTCAACGGTTCGAATCCCGCCGGCGCCGGTCTTTTTTATTTATTTATCGACCCGCGGCGTAAGGAGTTAGATAGCCAGATAGATAGATAGATAGATAGATAGATAGATACATAGACGAAAAGTGCGTGAAGTATCCAAAGAATGCTATTCGCATTAATAGTGCATATGCACGACCAATGTTTCGGACAGCTTGAAGTCCGAAAGTTCGATTATTCGGACAAAATCGTCGCGAGCGATCAGCGGAAAACACCATCGAGAAGCGGCCATTTTGAATTCTGTTGGCTGCAAATGGATTAGCTTGGTTAGGCAGCGCTACTTGAGTACCCCCGAGTCTATTCCGCTAGGTGACGCTATGCTAGCCCCTTTTTTCCATTTAGCTGGACGTCATCATCATCATCATTATTATCATTTTGCTTTGTTTTTTCCCGTTTTTCCGTTCCTTCGCTGCCTTCGCGTCGCCAGTCGCCATTTTGCGCTCGTGGGTTGGCGCTTGTTGTCTCGTTCGGACAGCGCTGGCTTGGACGTCATGGCCCCATCTGTTCTTCTGCCGCCGCGATGTGTCGTTAAGAAGCGCAGAAAGTACTCGACCATAACGCTAGAAAAGAAGGCAGTGATTCTCAAGCTAGCAGAAAGTTGCCGAATGCAAACGGAGGCTTAACCTGAAACAAGGCACTATTTACGGCTTTTTAAAGTCCACTTGGAAGTAATAAAGGCAAGGTTTTCAATCTGCCGATTTTTCGGACTGCTCTATTATTCGGACGTTTTTTCGGTCCCTGCGAAGTCCGAAAAATCGGTCGGCGACTGTAACCGGTTTTCTTCAAATGGTTCCCAGCATTCCTTTTGGCGCCGCAGACGGCGCTGCACATTTTGCTAAAGGTCTTTTGAGATTCCGTTTTGGCATTCAGAGCACAAAGAGAAAGGTTTGAAGTCTGTGTGGCTTCTTCATCAGAGAGTCTTTGTGGTGCCTCTCATATACCCGGTTGCCTTGCAGTATAAGGCCCCAATATTTGCTTTTTCTTTTTTTGCTTTTTTTAGCGGCTCAGTGGCAAAAGGGAAAGGACCTCTCTCCCTTTTTAGGTGGCCACAGGCAAGGAGGCACGAATCAAGGACCCCCTATTTCTCGTGCTCACGGGGGCTTATTTTTACCCCTGGAGTTAGTGCCGGACGGGTCTCTTTCTCTCTTCCATCAACAAATTTATCAGGGAGAGGGAAAGAAGCTCAGTCCTCCCGGGAACTATTTCACGGTTTGGCCATTTACTGATGAACCAGGAATTGTAATGTTCTTTCTCCTTACACTTCTAAAGAGTAGCAAAAAAAGTGGGCAGGACTTTTCCTTACAGTTTTTTCAATATAAATTGTGTTTTAAAGAGCAAAGTGTCGCACAAATATCTGTAGCTTGTGCTATGATTTTCTCGCTCGCCCCCTTTTCCACTTCAGTGCTCACTAGAGGAACCAAAAAAAGGAAATCAATGAATCACTTTTTGTTCTGCTAACTTTTGTTGACAGAGAAGCAGTCACACAAACAAAAAATGTCCTAAAGTAGTGCAGGGAAGTGGCCGCTACAAAGCGCAGTATTTTGGCAGGAACATAATATTTTGCTCATGGTTCGTAAAATTTAGATCTTACGTTTCTGGCTCGGTTGCATATAACCCCGTTGCTTAGATTGTGAGCAGCACTTTAAATGAAGGCAATGCGGACGACGACACCCGTGCCCGCCGCACATCTGCTGCCGAGCGCATCACCGCTTGTCCCGCAACAACAGCGGTTGCTTCTCACAGTGCTTGGACATAAAATGATGAAAGCGTTGCAATACTGCGGTCCTCTGCAAGGGACCGCAGTATCTCAACACTGCGGTCTCACAGTTAAAGGGCAGCTGAAGCACTTTTCAAGAAATCTGAGTTAGGAACGGACCTCTATAGCTTTTTGTCCCGTGAATTCAGTTATCGCGCTTACCTTGGACAGAAGTAAACGTAAACTGCATTTATTTTGAAAAATATAGTACAGCGATTGCCGCCAAGCGTGCGGCGTTCCTTTCTGCCACCTGTTATCCTGTCCACAGTGTCGTAACGTCATTGATGGCGGGCCCACGAATAACCGCAAGACGGGTACCGACCCCGGCCAAATTGCCCGCAATTGACAGTGGCTCGTTGCGGAGAAGGTGCCGAATAACCGAGAGTTCGGTTGCATGTCGAAAGACCCCGGGCGGTTGAAATTAACCCCAAGTCCTCGTCGGTTTGGCACGCAAAGCCCCCACATTCGATTCGCCCGGTCGGTGCGGTCTAACTTTAGGCGAACGTCCACGGGACTTTGCGCCTAAGAGTTGAAAAGTCCAACCCTCGGCAAGTTGGCGGCGTCCCCGATCGTTTTAGCCGTCCCGGGCAACGAAAGACAGACGAACCCACACGTCGCATCATCTTCCAGGTGCGGATTCAGCTGAAGGACCACATGGACCGCTGCCGCAAGCACAAGCGGGCGGGCTCGGGCCCCGCAGTTGGGGTCGGGGGCGGCGGGGTGGCCGTGGGGGTGCCCCGGGTGGCGTCGGGGGGCGGACGAGTACCGCTACAGCGGCAGCGACGGGGAGGACGAGGACGCCATGGCGGGAGAGGCCGGCTCGGCGGGAGCCTGCCCGGCGGGACTCGACCCTGCGAGCTGCCAGCTCTCAGCAGCTGCAGGCCCGGGGGCCCCGGCACCCTTACCCTCGGTGCAGCCCCAGCAGCAGGCCCAGCAGCTGCAGGTGCAGCAGATGCAGCAGCCTCAGC
>JAZHYW010011841.1:2500-64041 GCA_037355805.1 Ixodes ricinus
CGTTGGAAGTGATCACGGTAGGTTCAACTCTGAACTTGAGGATGGACGCGTCGGCAATGGTCAATCTCAAGCGTTTCCAAAGGTATACGATGGATGCTGAAGACTTCTCAGAAGTCTTCGGTCTTGATGACTTTCAGATCCAGAAGCGCACTTCAAGGTAAAAGTCCGGGAAATCGCGCATCGCGTATATTCCACTGCACTGGAAATAACGATTCGGGGAACCGTGACACCGTATTATTGAGCACGTCGGGCTCGAAACGCAACAGGCGCGAGCGTCACCGAGTAACACGCGGGTCACGTCTCGCTTCCTTCTTGTTAATTTTAAGACGTGCAAAACAAACAGATCTACGAGACCGATTACATTTTTTTAATGCGACAGCCTACACAGTTTGCATTGACGTCACATTACTAGCCATCGAGGTGGCCTTGCTGGTGAGCGCGTATACAGCTTCCGCCGCACGCATTTCGCGCCACCCAATAGACCGATGCCACCAGCCTGTTTCGTAACGCACCACGCTGCCGCGACGCGCTAAGAGAACTTCATACCGGAGGCACACTGCTCGCACATCATACTGTCGACACCGGTTATAACAAAGTCGGTTATAACGAAATAGCGGATATAGCGCAGCAATCACGATTTCTCATTCTCCTTTGCACTTCGTCATAACCGAAGTCGGTTATAACGAAATATCGGATATAGCGCAGCGATCACGATTTCTCATTCTCTTTTGCACTTCGTTATAACCGAAGTCGAGTATAACGAAATAGCGGATATAGCGCAGCGATCACGATTTCTCATTCTCTTTTGCACTTCGTTATAACCGAAGTCGGTTATAACGAAATAGCGGATATAGCGCAGCGATCACGATTTCCCATCCCTTTTGCACTTCGTTATAACCGAAGTCGGTTATAACGAAATAGTGGATATAGCAAAGTGATTTCCGACTCCCGTTGACTTTGTTATAGCCGGTTTCGACAGTACGAAAGAAGGCGCGCTGTTCGCTGCGCGCATGACGACGGAACTATCTGCGAAGACGCCTGGGGCGTGTTCGAATTAAGCGGGTTTGCTTCATCCTGAAACAAATCTGCGGACCTGAGGAATGTTGTGTATCACGTGGGCAAGCGTCACGAAATATGGTCCGCGGACCTGTTGTACCACAGTTATAGAGACCATTAAACACGCTCTATTTTTCGTTTTGCCCTGATCCTCGAATGTCCGTGCATGGTCCGCGGACTTGGCTAAATCGGAAGGAACCAATCGCACCAACCTGCTCGCGCGACAAGAGCCCGAGCCGTGGCTCACTAACAGAACGAGCGTTCGTTCATATGTCTGTTCCTTGGCTGTGTTTCATGCAAGTTTTACGTAACGGTTGACGCTAATTGACACATCATTTAACTGGATGCGCGTGGGGACGACAGAACCTCGAGCTGTGGTTCGTAGGATTAGTGGGTAGGCCTAAAGCTAGCAGCCTTTGTCTCTATACTCCACTCGTCAAACCCATTCGAATGCGAGAGCCAAATGCCAGACGCCGGCGTTTCGCGTTCTAACGCGTTCGATGAGTGCACTGGGGACAAAGGCAGCTAGCTTTATGGTCTACCCCTAATCGTACCAATCAGAGCTCGGCGTTCTGACGCCGAGCTCGTCTCCTCCTCTTCGGCACTTGCTCGGCGTACGAACCTTTTGTTAAATTACACAAGCACCAAGGAGCATGCTCCGAATGTAGTAACACACTGCAAGTGCTGGCGTCTGCAGCAGTAGCTGTTACAAAGCAAAAGCCCTAAACAATGGCATTTTGCACACGCGTTCGTCAACGCCTTATTTTGGTTATTTACTTCGAAACTTTCTATACGGGTAGGTGAGCGCGTGCGGTGCGTAGAATTAGATTTTCCTTGATGCTTGGGTAATTTAGAATTAGCTTTATTATGAATTATACAGGCAGATGCTAACTGATAAAGAAAAAGAAAACATTCAATTTGCTCAAGAATAAAATGCTGTGAAGTCTGATTGACTTTGTAGATGGATAATTTAGTTCCTAAACATGTTTATCGGTTGCGGAGCATTAGAAATTAGGCGGAATAGGATGCATAGCTATTTATTATCAGGTGGTCTAGGTGACGTTCACTTGGTTCCACGCTTGTATTTGACGCCGAATAAGAGGCCTCTCATTTAATTTTCAAATGTGTTCTTTCACTAACCTTCCAAAATTACCAACCATATTATTAAAAATGTTTGCCGCGCAGCTTTCGGTGATTTTATTGAGCGCATCTGTGCAGAATTTCCACCCGGAGGCTGAGCATTTGCCTCAATTTTGTTTTTTTGTGTCGTCGCGTTTTGGGCACTTCTTAGGCCCGCCTGATGGCTCCACACTCGAGACTTGTTGCTGCGCACAGTGTGTCTTCTGAAGGCGTCTCAATGCAGAATGCTGTCGAATCAGCCACACTGAATTCCAACTTTGTTTTCGCTGTTTAGCTGTAAAGTAAAAATAATGTCATGAGTTATACCCCATTCACACGACCGTAAAGGTACCTTTAGCTAAGGGACCTTTATTCTCTGCGGCCAATCAATCAACAATCTTCCGCACGTGGCGTGTGCTCGCGACCCAAGAGCACGGGCTGATTCGCGATAGCAAAGGGACCTATGTTAAAGGTACTTTTGTGCTGACCGTGTGAATGGGGTATAAGTGCCGTAATTATTAACTATCACGAGCCCCTTCCCGTCAGTTATTTTACCAAAGTTGCTGCTAAATGCATTTCCGACTTATCTTTAAGGCTTGTTATTCCCCGACGCAACGTTTATGAGTGTGTGCATGCTCTTCCCCACTTTGTCGCCCTGATAGAGCGTGACTTCGTTGCAAAACGTGGCTGACATTCACTCGGCGTCCACTTCGCATTTCACTTCAACATGACCTACCCGAGCGAACAAAATGTCAAAATATGAAGAGCGTTGTCATGGCCACGTTGGACGCCAGTGATGCAGCGCAACGTTATAACCACGACCAACTCTATTCGCGACTCCAGCGAAATCGACGCCGCGTAGCGGCAACGCCGAGAAGCTCAGAGAGGAGGTCGTTTCGACTCTGTCGTCTGCTATCGCTGCTTGGTTCTCGTATAGGCAGCATAGAAACAAACATCGTTCCCAGTAATTATTTTTATGCTTCCGCCGTGTCATTCCTACGCACTGACTAGAAGAAGGTTTCTGCCGTCGAAAAATCGCTTTGCTTGCATTTGTAACACCGATTTTATGCTGCAGTGCAAGACATTTATGGTGGTCCGCGTGTTGAGTGACGAAAACGACCTCCCTTCGTCCGCCATTTTGCCTGACCAGCGCGCCCCCTATAGTTCGCTGGAGTTGCGAATACTTACGACCACTCCATCTGAGCGCTCCCTATGGAAGAGCCTGCTCCCGGCTGAGGGCCGAGTTTTAGCGCCACCCAGTGAGAGGCGTTTTCACTAGGCGGCACGAAAACTCGGTCCTCCTGCCTAACTCCTACCTCATCGGGTTCTTCTGCTATCCGTGGGTGCATGCCAGCTGATCGCGCTTTCTGGTTTCAAGCTCGTTCACGCAGTAAAATTTTTTCTCTATGTAAAGGATCCTGAAGGAGTCCAATTCGTTAATTAGTTTGCTTTTTTTTCTAGTTTGCGCAGCCAGCACCAGATGGTAAGGCGGCGCCCGCGCGCCGCCAACGCCACAGAGGCCAACACAACCTGGTGCAGCGCGGAAAAATACGAAAAAAAATAGCGAGTTCCAGACCCCGCCACGAGGCGCCGCTGAAACTCGGCCCTCCGGAGGTGCGTGCTGGAGTGTTTCCAAATGGAGTGGTCGTAAGTATAGAGTTGGTCGTGGTTATCACTATGTTGGCCATCGGCAGTCTTGTTTCACACACTCGTCAACGTAAAGCATGGGGTCAGCGAATTTCCTTGTCGTTACTCACGGCATAAGGATCCTCATCTTCTCGGTAGATTTCTCTGCATGCCCGGGAAGCACCGGCTGTTGCGTCCTACGAACTGGAGGCCGCGGTAGAACCTCCGCTGCCGCATACCGTACTCGTACTGAACAACTTGGCCATTCTTTTTTTTTTTCCTTTTGCTTCTCTAACTTAAAGATGCTTCGCTTTCTTTTTTTGAAACGTTTTACTTTTTTATATTAGACAAATATAAGCGGGCAAATTGAACTGCACGGTCCACCTGAATCAGACAGCGTTGAATGAACTCAGTCGCCATGTAAGAGACCAGTGACTCTAGTAAGGCTCGTAGCGGCATAAACGCCGCTGCATTTCTTCGCTGAGGTCAGAGCTGGCATGTCGTTGTTTCGGTTAAACCAATTATTCCACGAGTAAAATTAGAAAAAATAACTCTCCTTCTTCGCTGGGGCACTTCATCTTTGTCTCCCTCACTGGCACATTGGTACGATGCTGATGACTGTAGGCAAATCGAGCATTACGTGCGCTGCGTGATTGGGCTTTCTTAGCATAGAGTGCAGTGAAAGCTACGGGCGCAAAGTCACAACTTTGAGAGGTGCTGATCTTATTTGATAGCATGTGCAGCGAAAGCAGCAACCGAAGCTATACGTGCTCGGACACGCAGTCCTCCGTTCGGTCCACGGTAACCATCGGATTTCGCGCGAGGTCCGCGGATTTCCCGTGGACCTGGCGCTTACAGCGTGAAGGGACGCCCCGCTCTTCCAACA
This sequence comes from Ixodes ricinus, assembly GCA_037355805.1. NCBI lineage: Eukaryota > Metazoa > Arthropoda > Arachnida > Ixodida > Ixodidae > Ixodes > Ixodes ricinus. Next base: position 7,188 of record JAZHYW010011841.1, read on the forward strand.
ACCGGAGACAATTTTTGCTTTGCATTGGTTCCCAAAGAACAGACAGGAGTTTGACCGATGGCTGGCTACAATTCCCGCAGGGTTGGTACTGGAATCGAAATCGAGTCAATGATATGCTCTTTACACTTTAGGGACAATGACTACCCGCCTAGTCTCCACTTGGAGACTGGGCGACGACTTGATGACATGTGTGGTCTCCGCGTCCGAACCTTTGACCCAGTGAGTGGGTGTGTCATACGGCACAAACACTAACCTCGGCAGCGTTCTAAAATTTCCTTCTCAAGACTCGACAGAATGCCCTGCACCGAATATAACTGAGTATCATCTGATTGAGGACAGTCAGCTGCACGTGGTCAGAGCTTCGAGTGCAGAAAAGCAGAAAATAAGATTTATTTGAAACCAGCGAGGTCAACCTTCAGAAAGCAGATCGAGCAAAATTTCTTCGGCTAGAATCTCTGGTGGTGCGTCGCAGAATAAAATGATAATAATAAAAAGCCTATGTGCGGTCACGGGAAGCACGAGGAGTTCATCGACCTCGTGACTTCTGGTGGTGCATTCCTTCCCACCGCCGCGACCTTTTCGTTCTTCGGTTTTTTCGTAGACGCCGGCCAAACGTTAGCCACCGTACCTTTGAGATCATATATTCCGGAAACGCGTGAGGTCTCAGTGTGCCGCGTAGACGTACATGGGCGCTTTAGATCCGGTTTGTTTGTTTTGTTCTATAAAAAAGAAGAAATACACAATTCTGTATGAAAAAATAAATAACTTTTGGGGTATCTCGACGCCCTAATCAAAATCAAGGGCATCGCACTAAAGTTTTTTTTTATGATTGTGTGTAGTCTTTTAAGTGTGACGCCGTCTAATGTTGCTAATAAACAAATGTAATTATGCGTTACACGCGTGCGTGACGCCGCCATAATTGTAGTTCATAGGAGGCAGGCGCCAGCAACGTTCCATACGCACATTTGCGTTTGAACGCGGTACGTTCCGTAGCGGCAAGCGGACGCGTAGCGCTGCGACGAGTGCTTGCGCCAAGCTTGTATACACACAAGCTGCGCTTCGAGTTGCCTGCACCTTCTGTACCGGTGCAGAAATGTAGGACAGTGCACTTCCGGTATGTGTATTCGGATACCACCGGAAGTAGACCGCCCTACACCTTTCTGCACCGGTGCAGGAGGGGCAGGTAACTCGAACGTAACAACACGTCGCGTTGACACGCGATCTGCCGCAGTCAAGAGCCAATAAGAACGCGCTATCGTCGCTGGCGGCTCACCAATAGCGAGCGAAATCCACGCCAACATGGGGAGGCCCGGCGACAGCTTCGAAGTGGTTCGATCTTGGGACAATACCCTGGCTTCCATGACATTCTGTCCGCCTTGAACAATCCCCGTCTTTGAAAAAACTTGCTCGCGCATACCCCACCACTCCCCAAAACGAAAAAAGCAGGCGTGCTGCGCTCTGGCGTTATGATTTTGCAAAGGGCTGCACGTTGCACGTGCCTCTTGAGTCGACGCACCTTGAGATACTTTTAAACCATGACGGGACCTTAGGCTGACATAAACGCCACCGAGCGCTCGCGCCACGAAGCGGTGCCAGGCGTTCTAGGAAGCTTGTCAACTGACTTTGATCAAGTAAAGTTGAGCGCCAGTGCACGAGACAGTTTGTATACCGCCTCGTGTTCTGCTCGCGCAAACCTCCAGCGGGACAGTCGCGCGTGCAGAAGACCTACAGATCCCACAATGCATGGCGGCAGCTGGTGGCGCGTAAGATAGAGTTATAACGTCCGGAAGTCGCGTACGTTATAAGTTATAACGTACGCGACTTGCGGGATGATACTAATTCAAGCAGACAGCAACCAGCCTACTTTGGCTGTGCTCCAATGCATTCCTATTGGAAAACGCGCGTGCATTTTGTTTCTTCGACAGGAAATAACATGGATCACTTTTGTCATTCGGGTCGCACCGAATCGCATGTACCTTTATTGACATTGTAAAAGTGTAACTGTTTTATTTACAGTATTTTTCTTCATCAGTGAACGATGTTAAACTTCGGTGTAGTTCAGGCCCAAACCTGTGTTCCGCAGAATGTGTGCAATCGCGAGCGAGGAATTTAAGCAAAATATCCATCGAAAGGACTGTAAAGTACCTTGAAGGTTTGCCAGCATTCCGGTGAGGCCTATATTGCTAATATGTCAGTCCAGCCACATACATGTGAGAATGACCCGGCGTGCATCTTTACGAGCGATTAAAAACATTCAAAACATAAAGAATGAAGTACGTGGGCTATAAAAATCTAAATATTTATTATTTTTTTTTTATGCCCGGCAGCTTTTATTGGGCACCTGTTTCCTGGCTTTTTCCTTTTCAAAGATTTCGAGCGTGCGGTTGATGTTTGAACACCGAACAAGCATATTCGCACATGCGCACGGGCAGAAAGAATAAAGTGATACTTATTTATTGCAAATGAGACTTTATTTTGATGGTCTACATGCACAAGGAGTTACTGATCCAGTGTTACTGCCTGGTTCTTGCAGTCTCTTTTGGTTTTCCGCGTGTCCTTCGTTCGCTTGATAGGTAAAAGCAGAAAACTGCCGATGCCGTCCACGCGCTAACAGTGGCTGACAGTGATCCTAAATGCATGTACGAAGCTGTTTTAGCACTGTGTTTAATGCCATGAATTTAAAAAAACACTGTAACTGACCACTATTTTTATTTACGTGATTGAGAAATGTTTTAAGCTATTTACTACGCTATATATATTCGCAATGTTTGCTCTTATAATTCAGCGCAGAGAAAAAAAATGAAAGAGGTTTACAATTCTCTGTAATGCCGAATTAGAGCGCAGCTCTTGAGAAGGAGGAGGGGAGGGTACGGAGGAGAGGGTATGCCCCTGCTCCCCTCCGTACCCTCCCTTCCTCCTCTCCTGCTCCTCTCCCAATCAGCAGGAAATTTTCGCTAAATTAAGCGAAAATTTCTCCGCTAAATTTAGCGGAGAAAGATTTCCGATAAATTTAGCGGGGAAAGATTCCCGCCACATTTAGTGGGTCAGTTAAGCGAAACGTTTCCCGCTATATTTAGCGGGGAAATCGAATTGGCGTTGAGGTTACGTGACGTGAATTTCACCGCTAAAGTTAGCGAAAAATTTTCCCGCCAAATTTAGCGAACATTTTTCCCGCCAAATTTGGCGGGGAAATCGAATTGGCGTTGAGTTTACGTGAGGTGAAGTTCACCGCTAAAGTTAACGGATAATTTTCCCGCCAAATGTAGCGAAACATTTTCCCGCCAAATTTAGCGGGAAAATCGTAGCCTCGTGAAGCCACACGTGACGTCACGTGTTATCGACATTACAGGAAACGTCCCATAATGCAACGCGCGGTTACGCCAACGGCCGTTCATCCCGGAAACGGGCGCATAAGAGCTGCGCTCAAACATTCACCAGTATTTTCCCGTAGAAATGCATTTCCGGAAGTCAATTTTCGACTGGTGGCTGTCTGCTTCAATTTTCAACAGCACACTAGCGCCAGCAGAACCTTTAGCGTACATAATATTAACACTACGGTGCGTACTGGACCTGGCTGTGAGATCGGCCTCTGGACCTATCGCTAAATTTCCCGAGCATCAAGGAGAATGCTGGGAATGTAGGCACGCGCAGCGCACGGGCTCGCCTTTCCCGTATATAAGATTCAAAGTAGATAGCCAGAATGAGGCGCTGACGAATGCGATTGCAAGATGCCATTAATATTAGTCTTTTGCTTTAGTGCAGTTACTGCTGCAACGCGCCAGAACGTGGCGTGTATATGTATACACCCGCAGCCTGCTCTTTGGGGCTTGGGTTATTTAGCAAAAAAGTGTATATTGCGTTCCTAGAACTCAGGGACATCGCTCAGTGAGAGTTGAGGAAGTTTCTTTCATTCCATCAGAAGTTAATCGCTCAGCCTGTTTTCTTTTATTTTTTTTATTTTTCTTTTTTGTTTGAATTTTAAACGAAACAAAACACTTTCCTATTGGTCACTGATGATCGGCACGAGCGGCGAAAGTGGTATGCAGTTTACCTAATGTAAAACCCGTGTCGCCCAACGTTGGGGTAATGCCCAACAAATAGCGTCAGCACATAGAAAAAAAAAGAATTACATTTTTTATTAACATTTGATTTCTTTTTGCAGTAATATTGCGCTTTGTAGAAACCGGGAAATACCGCGCAAGAGAAAAATGAAAGTTTATTCTGTACTCTTTTTGCAGGACAGAGCTGCGCTTATAGCGAATTGAAAACGAACAATTAAATCTACTATTTTGCCTATGATACATAAACAAAAAAAATTGTCTCATTAAAAAACAATTTGCAACTTTTGTTATTATAGTATTCAAAAGACAATTACGAGCTGTATATTGCGTAGTATATGATAAAAGCAGAATAGCTAGCTCATAGGGCTGATGAACAAATCGTAACGCCCTTGTCGGGGCCCCTAGTGAGGCCTCATGTAACGCCCCTGTCGGGGCCTTAAAGGGGTATTCACACGAGAAAGATATCCCAGGGATTTCTCCGCGGCACGCGCATCCCGCGACAAAAACGTCAGGCTTTGCGATGTGCAAATGCCTCGCGTTTTCATCTCGTGATGCGCGCGCGCCGTGGAGAAATATCCCCGGGATTTTTCCCTCGTGTGAATACCCTTAACAGAACCACGAAGACGATTTGGAAGTTCAGTTTAACGATTGAAATAGATGTCAGGTCTCTTTAATGTAATTTTGACGAAGTTTTAGCCCAAATTCGCACATGCAAAGCAACTTAACAGATCCGCCAATATTCACGCTGAGACCGATGTCAGCGACGCTCTAGACTGTGAAAAACTCCAGCGTTATTTTGTTTTTGTCCCGTTTGGTACTTAAAATACAGGGTATTATGTTCACGCTTTTCTTCTTTTATTGCGAAAGCATTAACTGTCTCATGGAGCGAGCTGACGTCATCAGTTTGAAGCGCGAAAACGGCTCCTAGTTTCCGCGATCCCAATAGGAGCGATTCGCCTTCGGTTCCATTGGCTGGCGCGCGTCGACGGGGCTCCCATTGGCCGCTGCGCCATGGCCTCCGAGATCCCGAAGCGCGCGCGCGCTAGTACGCAGCAGACGACAAAGGGAGCGGACGAGCAGACGACAAAGGAAGCGGACGAGCGGCTTGCATGCTTTCGCATTCACAACTCATAAGAAATGCTTAAGTGTACCTCGAGCTTTTTTTTTTTTCGTTTTTAGTTTTTTGGTTGATTAAAGCCGCATTTTCATTGACTGCTGATGCGATGTTCCGCCTTTCATAAGCTGTTGATGACCATATTTCTATTAAAAGTTTCATAGATTGGACTTGATAGAATAATTAGACGCTGCGAGAAGCGACATCCCTCCTGTGGAAGCTTCACACTTGCAAAGGCTGTTTGTTTTTCTTTTTTCTTTTTCGACTGTGTCAAATATTTATTGGTTCTTTGTAATTCTGTATAGTTGGAAATACAGTTCACCAACCCTTAGAAACTACATTTCGTATAAAATATTTGCGAGAAACAAGCAACACAGTTGTAATCTGTTTATCTTCTGGGCCCTCGGTCAAATGATTATCTTTCAAGTGTAGAGTATATTTGGCGGTGGGGTGGGTGTTAGAATTACTAGTGTTATGAGTGCTTCGTGGGATATGTGTTTTCAATGTCTTCGCATGTGCACAACAAGGCTTTCTACCACTACCGCTCCTTGCACCTCAAGCGACTTCCGGTCGCTCCGTCTTTCAAGTTTGTAGAGCTTGCTTATGTCACCAGTGGTAGAAAGCATAAATGCTAGATGGACAACAAAGTTCTGGATTTAGCGAGAGCCTTCGGCTGTACGATTTCACGTCTCGGAGGAGACAATTTGTGTTACAAGAATATTCTAAAAGTTTGAACAGATCTCGCGCTTCTTGGTTCTTTTGGCGTTCAGCTGGAGAATAGACCGAACTCACCCAGCGTTCGGGACATGCGTGAAGCCGCCATAACTTTAGTTCACAGGAGGCAGGCAGCAGTTCCCGAGACGCCTCGTGCTTTGCACGCGCAGAGCTGCTGCGAGGTTGTGGCACGTGCAGAAGGACTAAGGGTCCCTCGATGCATTGCGGCGGCAATGGCGTACCCACACTGGCTGGTGACATCGGTCTATTGGTGGTTATATGTTCCTTCGACGTTTCAAGCGGCGGTGTTAAGGTGGGCTTTGCTCATTCTTTTTATGAACCGGAAGTTCGCTGGGACGTCAAAGCCTGGAGCTCCGCCTGGCGGCGTTCGCAAAGAATGGGGGTCTACAAAGACCGACAACCAGTTCGCGCTTTCCACTTTTCCCCCACTTCCTCCTCTCTCCCCATTCTACACCGTCCACCGTTGCCTGCTTCCTCCTGTCTTATGGTGAGAAGGATCTTCTGCCTTGCAGAATCTCGAGTCTGGTCGTCGGCCTTTAAGCAGTGCTATTCCAGCTTTAGATTCGCGCTAGGCTGCAAGTGTGCATGACTAACCTTGAGACGTGTCGCGAAATATGCCCATATTTGATGCAACACTCTCGCTATTTTGTTTTTCATGCTCAGGTAGTTAAGTTATTAAACACACTTGGTATTTTTCGCGAAAGGAAGAAAATCGACGAGGAAAGTCCATAGGAAACTGGAGGACAGAGAAGGAGGAATGTGACGGCACAGAAGGCGGCCTTCAAGTGGGTTATTTTACTCCCCGCAAATAAGCTTCCAAAGTTTTGTTTTCAATCAACAGGTATTTGGTGTTTGTGTGGCCATAACAAATACATTTCGCGGATTCCATTTTTTTTTTCGTTTTAAGGGAGTTACTTTTTCAAATATTTCAAGTTCGGTGACGCCACCGAACGTGATTGAGAAACAGATAGTGAGGGAAGCCAGAGGCAACCGGTCGTCAACCGGCGATTTTCTTAAGAAGAAAAAAAATAAGTCAAATTTGTTAACGCAATTATATATATCACGCACACTAGTATCACCATCGTACGCAGTCTTCAAAGAGGAAATAATCGAAAATATGCAGCTCAATGAAGCGTACTTTATCGAATGGATCGAAGTTTACGAAGCCACTGAAAAACAAAAGCTTTGGCGGAGCCGGGATTTTAACTCTGGGCCTCCCAACGTACCTATGTGTGCTAACCACTAAACCACTCCACTTAGTTTTCTGGCGCTTCCTATCTTTTACTAATGCGCCGAAACGAAACGATGATGAATGTGTCCATGATATATTCAAACGTGGCTCTTGATTCTCGTAGGTGATGATACCGTCTCTCTAAAGCTCATGGACAAAATATTACATGTACACGTGGCGAGATAAACTGTGAGAGGAATTCAGGGGCACAACGACCACGAACCATGTGCCACCAACTGTACCACAGTTTAGCGGAAAAGTTTACGTCACGTGATCTATCCACTCTTCAGTTTCTCCGCTAAATATAGCGAAAAAATTGCCGTCACGTAACATATGCACCAACTCAGTTTCTCTGTTAAATTTGGCGGGAAAATTTATGTCACCTGACCTGACGTCACGGGCCTTGCAGACAAATACAACTTCACTGCTAAATTTGGTGGAAAAGTTACGTCACGTGACCTTTGCACCGATTCAACTTCCCCGCTTAATCTGGCAGGAATACACATCGTGACCTTCAAATCATTTATTTATTCATAATTATCCCTGGAGAAGGGAAAAGGGGGACAGCTGTGTTTGGAGATCTATGCTTGTCCTTTGTCCCCCTTGTTCCCCTTCTCCGTAGATTATTATCGTTACATCCTTTTGAATCATGAGGAGTCTCGAACGCTTTGAAGAAGTTAAGATTATCATCAAGATTACCAACCTCTGCGGCGCTGTCATCACGCTACGCAGCAGACGCTGGTTGCACTATTTATCCACGGGGCGCGGTGCCGCCGGGGCCGAGATGCGCTCCGATAGCAAACCGAAACTGAAAAACTCGTCGAATAGACCATTTGCTTTATTACCCAAGCATCAAGGAGAATGCAGGGATTGGTGTTCCACGCGCCACACGCGCACGCCTTCCCCGTATAAAAGATACGAAGTAAATAACCAAAATAAAGCGTCGACGAACGCGCGTGCAAGATGCCATGTGTTTTAGGTATTTGCTTTAAAAAAGTTGCTACTGCTGAGGCCAGCACGTGCGGCGCGTGGAACACCAATCCCTGCATTCTCCTTGATGCTTGGGTAATATAGCAATAGGTCTATTTGTGCTGTTTTTCAGAAAGCCGTAAAACGCTGCGCGTGCCTTCTATCGTTCTGCATTTTGTGATTTAGTGTTTTTTTGATGATGCTGAGCAATTTTCTAGTTGAAACCATGCCCTTAAACACAATATTAAAGAAGTTAATTACGCAAAAATAATAAACAATCTAATTATCCCGGACTTTAATAATTTTCCTAAATAGGCCCCTGGCCCAGGACCAAAACGCCAGAAGCCTTTTTTGTTGCGACGCGTAGTTTTCGCAATATCGAATTTGTCCGCCTTTCGTGAAACACCCTGTATATGTAAGTGACTGACCGCCCCCGAACGGCATTTTCGCTTTGAATGTCAGCTTCTGCCGCTAACGCAAGTCACGCTTTTTCACAGGTGCATGAGATAGGATGGAACTTATTCTTTTTCACAACATAGTAAACAGACAAAAAAAAAAACCCGAAGAATACGACAATTTTTACGCCGAATAAAGCATCTATGCTGCTACCGCAAGGCGTCTGTCAGCCTTCGGATGGCCGCGCTCTACCCCACAGCGCCCTCACCGGCGTGCTTTCACATCGCGACATTCTCATGACCGCCGAACGAAAACACACACACACAAAAAGCTATATATTTTTTGGGTACATATAAGGCACCCCAAAATTTCAGCTGGACGTACAGCGCACTGACGTTGAACCGTACGGTACCAACTTTCACGAGCCGGCTGCTTGATAGCCGAGTTGTACAACTTAATAAAATATCTTATGCACGTGTGACTAACTGCAAAACAATAACTGGGGTTTTCTTGGCCCTACTGCAAAACCTCAGTGGTTTTTTTGTTTTTTCTGTAGTTTTTTATACGTACTTCAGCGGTTTAATATGTTATATCAAACCGTCATCAAGCCTCTTGTGAAAGTTGGGGCTGTCAATTTCGACGACAATGAGCTGTACATCGAACTGAAGCTTTGGGGTGTCGTATAAGTATGTGACAAAAGGTTTAATGGCTACACCTTTCTTTTTTTCTTTTTTAGAGTGTGGCACACCTCCCCAATTTCGTACACCCTATTTCAGGGCCTCTCATTCCAGTGCTGCTGTGCCGCCATTTTGATTCCAAGGGCCGATCGAGACGCGGGTCTTGTGCACTGGCGCATTTGAGGCGACTTGCAAGACAAACGCAAACACATCGAGGGTCGTTAGCCACACCAACACCACAAAGGTAAAATTTGTGCATGCGGCAAGAGACACCATACAAAAACCCTACCAGACGTAGGCTGGAGCGGTGTGGCATCTGCATGAGCTCGAGTATAAAGCGCTGGCGCGCACCGGCTTGTTTAGGCTTCTTTTTTTTTTTCATTATCTAGTAAGTTGGCCCTGGTAATCTGCAAGGTCATTTGTAGCGAGCAGCGAGTATAATTCCAGCAAACGAGCGCATTTTCGCTATCCATTCAGCAAACATATACTACTCCCTGCGTCCCAGCATGCCCTAGGCTATACCCAAGCAAGGGAAGCTGGCCTGATGAAGCCCGTTAAAGCCCGATGAAGCCTAGATCCGAAATATTATTTACTATCTTAAACATTACCTTGTTTACTGTTTGCAAGCTATTATTCGAGTAGGAGCCATAAACCATAATACCATATCTAAGCACCAGTGTTGTACGAGTACAACTTCAAGTAGGTTTAGGAAACTTGTACCTTACTTGAAGTACATTCTCTGAGCATGTACTTGTACTTTACTTAAAGTATTTTTTTCTGGTACTTTCCGAACAAAGTAAAATTCCCGACTTCAAAGTAGATTAAGTCGGGAAAAACGTGAGTCGACGACACATTGCTTCATTTATTCTGGGGGCGGCTTTCCCGTAGCTTTTTGAACTCTTGCTACTTCTCGGTCGGTCAGTGCGAGCGAGGAGGTTTAAAATATTAGGCGAGCAAAATAATTATAATGTAGCGCCTGAGATTGTAATGCAGAAAAATTAAACTTTCGAGTCGAAGTAAACGACAACAGAGGAGAACATCAGAATGTTTTGAGACATTCTCTTTTGTCTTCTCCTTCGGCTTGAAAGTTCCTTAACTTTTTCACACCCCACTCTCAGGTGTCACATTATGATCAATTATCACCAGCTCGCTTGCACACTCACTGTTTTTTGTTTGTTTTTAGGAGGGGACACTCTTCTATGATAGGATTGTTTGCGGAAGCTACAGGGCTGACATCATGCTCTCTCCTAGTACATTTAACCCCTTGGGTGCAACAATCCAGTGCAAGAAAATCACTGTACAGTGATTTTCAGGAATTTGGCTCAATTCCCGAAAATAACGTACTCTGTGGCCACTTAATCAAATATTCGCCGCTGTTTTTGAAATAGGTCATGCAGCCCTGATTACCCCTGGGCATACCAGTTAAAAAATCACCGTATAGGGGAATAAAAGGGCATCATGAATGGTTGTGTTAAAATACTTGTACTTTACTTTGAAAGTACATTGTGTTTATAGTACTTTACTTCAAGTACATTGCACCGAGTGTACTTACTACTTTACTTGAAGTACATCACGTCAAATTTACTTTGAACTTTACTTGAAGTACCTTTTAGACGTACTTTACCCAACAATGCTAAGCACAGGCTCTCCTAAAGCACGATAAATGTTTTGTTTTACAGTAGCGCATACAATACGGTATATGTATGATGAAAGAATTCTCAATTTTTTGGTTATGTAATCAACATGATTTTACAATGGCATGTTTTCATGAAAATGCAACCCCAGATATTTTGCACTGCCTTCATGATTCGTGCTGTTGTTAACTTTATCGCTAGTGCCACATAAGTATAAAGAACGATACAGTATTACTTGCTTGTGTGGATTCCTAAATTACACAGTTTTTTCTTTAATTTACCAATATTGTGTTTTAGTAGATTACATTGTAAAGTACATTTATGTCATTTTGAAATATATCTACTGCAACCTCATAGCTTTTTATGTGGAAAAATCAAAGCCGTATGATCAGAATATTCGAATATATTTCATGTGGAAAAAGCAAGACCGTATAATCAGCATATTGATATATATTTGACTGTCAGTTAAGTTTACCCAAGTCATTGTACTTGGGTACTGTGGGACATCTTGGCGAATGATGTCGGCGAAGGATGACGTGTCCAGCGGCGCTCTGCCGAAGGACGTGTGTGGCTCTTGTGCCGCACGCTTCTACTCGAAGCAGCAATTCCTTGTGTGTTCGGCAGGCTGCAGCCGAAAATTCCACTGTAAGTGCCTCAACGTGGGGCTCGAGGAGTACAACACGTATATGGAAACTGGGACAAGCACTTTCAAGTGCTCTGGCTGCACTCGGCGTCACAGCCTGTCACCAAAAGCTGCTCGCGCTTCAACGTCCGCCAACAACGAAAACTTGAACGTCATGGACGGTGAGTCGGCCTCTGCGCAAGAGAGCCTACCTTTTCCTGCAAGTTTCATGCGTGTCTTGGAAACTTTGAGCGGCAAACTGGACATACTGACGGCGGAATTCCAGTGCCTCCGCGCTGAGAACAGAAGTCTTCGTTCTGAAGTTCTGCAACTCCGCAAGAACGTCTTGGACAGAATCCCTCTAATTCCTTCATCGCGGCCGCTATACGCTACTGTCACTGGACAGCCGCCAGCTACGCCTACACCTGTACCTCACAGCCCTTCTTTGTCAGCACGGCTGCCCCAGAACGTGCAACATCAACCCTCGTCCACCATCCGTCAAGAAAAGCACCCTGGCCAAACGACTTCACATCCAGACAAAGTGATTGCTGTTGAACGTGATTTCCCAACTCGGAACTTTGGTTTGAATGGACTACAATCAGCGAATACGGTGGATGACGGTTTCGTCCTTGTCAAGTCTCGGCGACGTGCGAAACCATCGTCGGGCACCGCTAAACCGGATAAGGTAAATGCTGCGCCACCGCCCGTACGCCATATGGCGTTATTTGTATCTAGACTCGACCCAGAAACGTCTGTGAATGATATTGAAGCTCTGATAGAGCCTTTTCTGGAGGGACGAACACCTGTCTGTTCAAAGATGAAAACTAGATTTCCTTCATACTCTTCTTTTCACTTGGCTTGTGACGAGGCAGTTTTCGCAGCGCTAAACAAACCCGAAGTCTGGCCGGAGGGTAGCATCTTCCACCAGTTTTTTGGCCGACTTGACAGTACGCGTGTTTATAACGAGGAAACAGTAGCACCCGATAATGGCGTCAACGCTTAGCGTTTTCTACCAAAACGTGAGGGGCCTTCGTACAAAGGCCGACGAGTTTATGTCTAACTTGATAACAACTAAGCTTGATATTGTCTGCATTACAGAAACATGGCTGTGCGATGGGATACCTACCTCAAACTATTTTACACCTAATTACAAAGTATATCGAAAGGACCGAGATTATCAAACCACTGGTCAAAAACTTGGTGGTGGTGTTTTAATTGCTGCCGAGGCATCTCTTTGTTCTCATCGTCGTTTCGACCTAGAATCCTATTCTGAGTGTGTATGGTTAGAAATAAAATCTCGTGATGGTTTTAACTATCTAGTTGGTAACTACTATTTCCCACCACTCTTTGATCAATTGGTCTTCGTTGAGCATCTGGAGGCACTTAAGATTCATATAGATTTCAGCAAGTATAGAGTACAGATTTATGGCGATTTTAACCTTCCAGGAGTAGACTGGACACTTGGTCATGTAAAGAGCAACAACCTGATAACACGCTATAAGGCCACATGCTTGTTGGAGTTTATGAACTTTTGTGGGTTGAATCAACTGAACACAACTGTGAACACCGCTGGAAATACCCTGGATCTTGTTTTATCTAACGTGTCTGTTGACTATGTAACTCCTTCTTTGAGTCCAATGGTACAAATGGATCTGTTTCACACACCTTTCACAGTTGGGCTCTTTCTTCCTCGTAAGAAGCCAGTTTCGAATCCCTTCACTACGTACTGCTATCATAAAGGCGATTACCTGAACATGTACAAATACTTCCAAAACTTTGACTGGAGTGAACTTCTTGTCATAAATGATGTTGAGCTGGTGACCGAGACGTTTTCGTCCATAGTTAAAAACGCAATTGATGCATTTGTACCACTGCGCATTTCCAAGCCTTCAATTCACCCTGAATGGTTCTCCAAAGAGTTGAAAATCTACCTTTGCAAAAAAGACCATTTTCATAGACTCTTCAAACGTACTGGTTTGTCTCTATTTTATACTGAGTTTAGCATTTACAGGGCTCTAGTTAAAAAGCTGTACGCTAGGGACAAACGCTTGCACCTTGAACAAGTGGAGTGTAGCCTAAACCGGTGCCCTAAAAACTTTTGGCGCTATGCCAAGAAACACACGCGCAACTTAAACCAAGGTCTTTGTCTGCGCACAGATAACAACGCTAACTATGTATCTTCACCTTCAGAAGTTGCCAATATTTTTGCTGATTACTTCAGCAGTTGTTATTCAACCTGTCAGCAAAGCACTCAGCCGCAAGAAATAAAAACCAACTGCCATGATTTCTTGTCTGGTATTAGAGTAGATGCCGTTGAAATTGCGGAAGCAATAAAAAAATTAAAACCGAAGCTATCTATAGGAGCTGACTCTATTCCATCCTTTATTATTAAGGGATGTAGCGAATTATTTATACCTATTATGTTGCACATCTTCAACCTCTCTCTTATTTCTGGTGTTTTTCCTTCCCTTTGGAAAAAAGCGGTTGTTGTACCAGTTTTGAAAAAAGGTGACAGCTCTGTGAAAAGCAACTACCGCCCAATATCTTTGCTATCTGGGTTTTCTAAAGTTTTTGAACGGGTTATGTATTCCCGGATTCTTTTTTATTTTCGGCATAAGTTTGTAGAGTGTCAGCATGGTTTTTTGAAGGGACGTTCGGTTGAAACAAATCTTTGCTCTTTTTTAAATTACTCTGCCCCTGTTGTTACAAACAGAGGACAAGTTGATTGTATCTTTTTTGACATGTCAAAAGCCTTCGATAAAGTAAACCATGAATTGCTGTTACACAAATTATCGTCATATGGTTGTTGCCCAGAGCTATGTAACTGGTTCCGTAGTTATTTATCATCTCGACGGAACACAGTTCGTGTAGATAACAGTCATTCCGACCACTTCTTTTCCACATCTGGTGTCCCTCAAGGCTCCATCCTTGGCCCGTTGTTGTTTTTGATATTCATCAACGACTTGCCGTCATATGTTGATAACGCTCAAATATTGTTGTTTGCCGATGACATCAAGCTTTTTATGAATATTCACTCTTCTATCGACTGCAACGCTCTACAGCATGATGTTTCACAGATTGCTATATGGTGTACAGCGAATAACTTATCTCTGAATCCATTGAAAACAAAAGTCGTATCTTTCTCAAGGCGTCACACCATAATAGACTGCGATTATGTTTTAGAGGGCATGCCTATCAAACGTCTTTCTGTTATAAAAGACCTTGGCGTATACCTTGATAATGTTCTAACGTTTACTGCCCACGTGTCATTTGTCGTTGGCAGTGCAACAAGAATGCTTGGTGTTATATCTCGTATTACGAAGCACTTTAATAACCCGGCTTCCTTGGTTCGGTTATTCTGTGCCCTAGTCAGGTCTAGACTTGAATTTGCTTCAGTAGCTTGGAATGCGTTAAATAAAACTCAGGCATTGAACATTGAAAATGTACAGAAGAGGTTAATACGCATTGTGTATGATCGATATTCTCAACGTCGCTTCTATTTTGATTATGAATTTCTTCTTAAAAAAGTTTCGATGACAAACTTGTCCGTTAGAAGAGCGGAACGTGACTTAGTCTTTTTTCATAAGTTAGTAAACGGTGTATCAGATAGTGGCTCGCTTTTAAGTGATGTTAATTTACATGTTCCCTCCCGACCCACTAGAAATCATTGTACTTTTTACATTAATACTGTCTGTGATCTCTCGCCTTTATCACGCTGCCAACTGCTTTTTAACCGCATCAACAATGCTGAAGTGGATATATTTAGCGACTCTCGGGTGTTCGCGATGAAAATGAAAGTACTTGTTGCCAATTTGTAACGTTTGTGTATTTCTGCCATGTCTCTGTTATTTTAATTCCTCATTTATTATGTGTACCAAAGAAAAGACCTGTTGGTTGTTTTGGGGCACTTGAAAATAAATATGTATTATTATTATTATATTATTATTGACGAAAATGTTATTGTCTTATTTTAACCCGTTGAGTTATATTAGACAGAAAGCTAACAAAAAATTATAAATTGGTCGTGTAAAGCCTAATGCATCAAGTTTATGAAGCAGTCTTGATTGATTCATTTTAACGAATGCATTTTATAAATCGAGAAGCAACGCTAAACTAATATTATTTTGTTCTAAAGTTTCGTTCACGACATCAGTGAAATCTCCAAGCAGCGATGTTATTCTTTTTCCTTTCCTGAGACCGTACTGCGATTCATTAATTATATCAAATCTGTCACAAAAAAAAGATTCATTGCAGTTGCAATATGCCTTTCCATTATGTAAGGGAAGGCAATGGTATCGTCTTCTTAAAGAAGCAGTCCCACTGCCAAAACGTCGACGCCCGCCCGCTAAGCCCCCTTTTTATTTTTCCACTAATTTTTTGCACTAACTTCTTGCGTGTAAACTTTTACTATTTTATTCATTCCTTTACGTGCGTTTAAGTTCCTTGTTTACTTCAAATTTTAGAGTATATCATATTTTTTTTAAATATCTACTTTCAGTGTTTTACGTCCTCACCTATACTTCGTGTTGTACTTTCTTTCTACTTACTCATATTTTAAAATAAATTATATTTTTTACATCTGCTGTGTCTGTGCACCCTCCTTTGTACCCATATATTTCACGGAAGCATCTGTACAAATTTTGCCCGTTTCTTATACATTATTATATATATATATATATATATTGCGAGCGAGCAAGAGTAACAAGTGCAGCCGTAGTAACATGGTGAACGAAGAGGGAGAGAGTGATTATTGAATTTATTGCATTACAGTTAGGGGACGGAAAAGGGAAAGAAAGCTGGCAATAAACTGGGCCAGGAGCGGGGATCGAACCCACAACCTCCAGCTATCCCTAACTGTGATGCAATAAACTCAAGATTCACTCTCTCCCTCTCTTCAGTATATATATATATATATATATATATATATATATATATATATATATATATATATATATATATATACTATAATAGGATAATAGGCCACGGCCTGCGTTTGTTAAACTGTCGCTGACTATAGCCTAAAGTCTGCAAGAAACACGCATACATGTAAAGAAGGCACACTTTGCGCGTCTCACTGACTCAACCGGCGGTAATGCCCGCACAGCAGCACGATAAAAACCGCATCGTCGCGCTTTCGACACCACTCGATTGTGACCCAACAGGGCTCTCAGTGTCGGCTGCGCTCGGACGCGTCTATAATGGTGAAACCAGGTGTTATTGACTGCGGAATGACGCGCGCGTGCGCGCGCGCAATTAAACGCGAATAGCCACCATCGCTTAACGCGTGGCCGATCAGGAACTGCAGTCCTTATCTCGTAAGCAAAACACGTATGCGAGCCGATTAAGCATGAGCGCTCGCTGTCAGACAAACAACCGCATAACCTTAAACGCTTTTTTTTCCTTTCCTCAAATACCTCGGCAGTCATCGATACGTGAGGTTTTATTGAAATGAAGGGTCCGGTGCCGCTTATACAGCGATCGGGCGTGACACAACGCTCACTTCCCTCGCATTCCAAAATCGACAAACACGCGCGCGCGCCTGCTATGCGGCGCGCGCAAGTCGTCTGCGAGTCTTGCGTGGTGACGTCAGAGCGACGTCGAGCTCTGATTGGCTCTGATTGAAGGATAGTGGGTAGGCCTCAAAGCAAGCTGCCTGGAGGCCTACCCACTATCCTTCAATCAGAGCCAATCAGAGCTCGACGTTGCTCTGACGTCACCGAAGCCCCTGCAAAAGAAGCAAGAAGCAGACGAACTTCCGTTCCGCATAATGTACCCCCCCCCCAATAATAAAAAAAAAAAATTGGGGGGGGTGGGGGGGGAACGAGAAGGCTTTTCTTCTGCACGTGGTATACGTTTGTGGAGGTTGCAGGCAGTGTTGTACGGAACGGCGCTCCTGGAACGCGTTCCTTTTAGGAGGAACGAAGGAACGCCGCCGTTTCGTTTCGCATTGGTGGAACTGGAACGGGAACTCGTTACATTTTTACAAGAACGAAAAAGGATAGCGTTCCTTTTTTTTTCGTCTAGTGGGGTAATTTGTATTTTATGTCTAAGACGGAAATTCTAAACGTATAAAAGCAATATCTTTACGAAGAGCAGGATCTCGTTAACGTTTTGCTTAATTATCTTAGGGATTATTTTGTGTGGTCCTCGCTTGGTAACAGTCGGGTGTAGGAGAGCTGTTGGACATTGATTCTTTTTCAGTGCCCAAGGCTCCGGTACAAGAAACCAAACTTTTAGTCAAAGGAAAAGACACATAAAGAGGGACGTTCAAAATTGAGGTACTTTCTTTGCTTCCAGAAATCCTCATACACCCAGAAATCTAAGGCCGACTAAAGTCATCACTGAACTTCTACAAAGAGACCTACAACTACAACAAAAGAACAGGTTACCAGACATCGAACGCACCCTTCTATCCCGAACATTGGTTGCTTGAAAGATAACCAAGAATTATTATAATGCAATTACATGCAAAGGTGCAAGCTAGCTGGACAAGAATGACGAAAATAATTCCTGCAGAAGGGAAACAAGAGGGACAAAGGACAAACACAAATCTCCAAACACAGCCAAGTGACAGGTGCGCGACCGAAAAAATCCGCCTGGTGAACCCGGGATCTCTACATTTCCAGTGGAGCGCTCTACCAACTGAGCTAACCAGGGGTTAGACGTCAGTAGAGCAAACAGGTTTTATCAGCTGCCACCAGTCTAACACCAACAAGGGTGAAAGGCTTGCATTTTAAGGTTATGATTATAATGCAACTAAATGCAAAGGTGCAAGTGAGCTGGACAGTCGCCTAGCTGTGCTTGGAGATTTGTGTTTGTCCTTTGTCCCTCTTGTTCCCCTTCTCCAGCGATTATTTTCGTCATTCTTGTCCAGCTCGCTTACACCTTTGCCTTTAATTGCATGATAATCATTACCTTAAAATGCAAGTCTTTCACCTTTGTTGGTGCTAGACTGGTGGCAGCTGATAAAGCCTGTTTGCTCTACTGAC
This sequence comes from Ixodes ricinus, assembly GCA_037355805.1. Classification (NCBI taxonomy): domain Eukaryota; kingdom Metazoa; phylum Arthropoda; class Arachnida; order Ixodida; family Ixodidae; genus Ixodes; species Ixodes ricinus. The sequence goes on from JAZHYW010011841.1 coordinate 25,616, forward strand.
GTCTGACCCCTGGTTAGCTCAGTTGGTAGAGCGCTCCTCTAGAAATGGAGAGGTTCCGGGTTCGATACCCGGACCAGGCGGATTCTTTCGGTCGCGCACCAGTCACCTAGCTGTGTTTGGAGGTTTGTGTGTCCTTTGTCCGTCTTGTTCCTCTTCTCCAAGGATTATTTTAGTCATCAAAAATTAACCTTTATTCTTTTCTCCCCTTCAAACTGAACAACAAATCTAACCCTGACGAAGAAGAACTTGTAGTTTTCAAGACTGGCCTTTCAAATGCCCTACCCTCTTCTTCACTTGCCCGTCTTGCGGACAGCAACATCGAGGAGCAACTGTTGTTAAGTTTGAACAAGGGACTTTGTTGGACTGAAACGTGTGAGGTTGTTGTAAAACTCTCGTGCGGGGTAACAGTGCATCTGGCTCGTCTGAATCGCCCACCACAAACAGGAATATGGCTAAAAGCCGTGATTTTTAAAGGTGAATATATCAACCAATAAAACACTGCTTCCGCTTTTTTTTTGTGCCCGTCAATAGTGGCATTAAATTCGTATGTTGTCATTCGATGGGATAGATTAAAACCAGCTTGGCTTGATCTAACTGAATATGGTAACCAGCAAAATACAAATGTAACGTATATGTAACGATACGTTTCATTTATTTAACTGTAACGGGAACGAGTTCCTTTTTCACACATGGAACTTGTAACGGAAACGCGTTCCGAAAATCTCTTTTTGACGAACGTGTACAACACTGGTTGCAGGCTGGCCGTGAATTAGCAAACATTGAAATGACGCACAGCCTTCGCCAATATGCTGGACGCGTGTGTGTGGCCTCTCTGTTTTAGCGGTGCGGACGGAATTCGAGACCGCTCGTTTAATCTCTTCCCGACGCGTGCCAAATGACCGAAGCCAATTAATTCAGCTTTTCTTTTTCCACATAACGTGAACGTGTCGGCGTGAGACACTTAAAGACGGCGGCCGTACAGGAATGTCGACTCTCTCCTTCATTTTAATACTGTACTTAGCAGGAAGCTTTTGAAGTATACGGAAAAGATCTGGGGGAGAGGAGGAGGTGAGAGAGTGCCGTGATGTCAGTGTACCGGGCCCCGATCGGAAGGATAGTGAAGAGGCTGAAGGTCTAGCTGCCTTCAGTTTTCTGTACCCACTGTATCCCTTTAATGAGTGCGAAAACGAACGTCGTCTGCACCTGCCGCAGCGTCTGGCTTTCAAACACCAGACGCCGGCGTTCAAACACCAGACGCTGAGCAGAAGTGGACGATGCTTTTGTTCGCTCTGACCGGAGAGAGACATTGGACAGAGGCCAAGGTGTAAGATAAGAAAACCGAAGAGGTGCTGTATTTGTGGAAAAACACTCATCGTCTTCATTTGGCCTTCATGGGATCACGAATATCGAGATTATTTCTTAATTTTGTGCACGGAGGCTGCGGAAAATAATTTTCAAAATACCGCTGAAGCAACTTCTTCCCGGAGCGTGACTTTATATTAGGAGCTTTCGGAATTTCCGCTCTCGCGCCTATCAAATCTAGGCACGCGCACTCCTGCTATTTTTACTAAACAGGTAAAACAAAGAAAGGCGTCACGAGTGGTGTCAGTGCAAGCTTGCAATCGCACGAGATGCCCACACGAGTGACAATCGCTTGGCGGCCGAAACCTCTGGATATATGACGTTAACGTCTGGTCGGAGGGTTTTCGTGTTTTCTCGCATTTAGTTACATCTTCGGGAAAAAACGAACCTGATAATCAGCATAATAAGACGAAAACGAACGTGATGTTCAGCTTCACGGGATAAAAATACTCTAAAATTTCCCTCTAAATCTTTTTATTTTTTCATGAACTTTTTTTAGTTTTCGTTGGAAGGCGTACGGAACCGAAATGACGTGGCCGCGTCATTTCGCCTCGCTTCAAAATCCGCCAGCGAGAAGCGCCGTTCCTATCGCGCTCGCGACGTAAGGGTCTCTGCGCGGCCATGGGACCGGCCGGTCTGGACACGCGCTCGCTGTCTTACGGCCTCTTCAGTGAGGCATAATAACACCTATATTTCGAAAGCGTCACTGGTACATAGAGTAGGCTCTAAGCGCTACTGTGCGGCCGGGAGCTCTGCCACAGCGCGGCCGTAGGAAGTGTCACTGCTATCACTGCTATGCTCGGGGACAACTTTCGGCAGCTATACATGCAATAATTTAAAAAAATGGAAGCGCGCGCTTGAGCGCTGATCAAAGCAGCGCACGCGTGCTCTCTTCCCTTTTCGGAAACGTCACAGAAAGCAAGCTGAAGAAGTCGACTAAGAAGAACCGAACGCGTACATCACTCGGAAACTATCGCGAAGACTATTATGCCCTATTCGTTACGCTGTGCTGAAATGCGACATGCGCGTAAGGTGCTGCTAGTTCTCGGTAACTGGCGGTAAACATTAATTTTGAGTATGAGTTTCGAAAGTCACTAAAAAAAGCATGATTACAACGCTGGTCGAAGGCCTGAAGGCTGGCTCTCCCTGAGGTACTGCCACGGCACAGATATCGCAGGGTAGGAGCATTCTCGTATTTATTCAATTGATTGCCATCAAAGCAATATTCTGCTAAATGCTTCCCGAAGGGAATGGAGAACCTTAAGCGCACACCGTAGATGGCTACTTGTTGACAACAAGGTTCTTTCTTCACATCGTCTTTTCTCACGAGGTGCTTAGGGATTCATCGCTCTGCAGCAGGTGGACAGACACGCCAGAATATAAGAATGTTAGGGTGCCAGCGCCCACGCTCAGGAAGATACACATGCTTTTTCTGGTGACGGAAAAGGCCGTATGAATAAGAAGCGCTAGAATCCCGTCCGGCCGCGCCAGGGGTACTGTAGTTGCGAGCAATGCCGCTTGGTGGCGTCAATTTGTGACAATATCACCTAGTATAGTACTATCCAAGGACTGTACTCCCTATGGCCTATACCTATACATATCTTTCCCGTAACGTCACTTGTGGCCATGCCGGTATTTTATGTGCCGTAGGCGTTAGGTTCACCGTGTTAGTTTCACACTGCAGACGGAAAAGCTCGAGAGAACCAGTTAGCAGAGGAAACCGTCAGAACCCAGCAGTGGCAACACCTGCAAGCTACGTATATGAGGTTTTCACTGGGTGCCATATTTGAGCGCGTTATTCACAGCGCATTCGGAGGGGAGGGGGAGTGGTATATGGTTGGCCTAACAGAGGTCCCCGCAGCATCCTCAGATCGAGCTCCTACCTTTCGGCTGCTAAGAACGGCAATCTTGTTGGTGTAGAACGCACGTTTCAGAAGCACCGTGGATTTCTTCGCTAAGCTTCGCGATTCCGTTGAAACCCCCGAGTTGTCTAGACATATTGCGCTGTACTTCCCCGAGTGACGCTGTGCCGGCAGGCATTCAACGGCAAACACTACACATCTGCCTCCCAACTACCACGTGGTATTGAACAATTGTTTTATTTGTTTTAAAATATAGTTTTAATTTTGTGTGTGTGTTCACGAGAGAAAGATTGGTTTGTCTAAGGTGCACCGACACAACGTAGGCGGAGCGCAAGTTCGTCTGCTCCTTTTGCAAGGGTTGTGGGTACGTCAGAACGACGCCGAGCTCTGATTGGCTCCGATTGAAAGGATAGTGGAGTAGACCTCAAGGTAGCTTGCTTTGAGGTCTACCCACTATCCTTCAATCAGAGCCAATCAGAGCACGGTGTCGTTCTGACGTCACCGCAGCCCCTGCAAAAAGAAGCAGACGAACCTTGCGAAAAGAAGCAGATGAAATGACAGTATTATCTTGCTGACACGCCTCAATGCCTTGTACCTTAGTAGGCCTCGAACATGACTGCAGACAGCTTTTGTATGGCCAATGTGCCCAACCGTCAGAAGAGGGAAAATTACAACTCAGACAGCGTCCGCATACTGTCTCGTTTCAAGTAATGGCGGTACGACCTCGGCTGAACAGATCGAATAAAAGACCCTCCGCAGACATGTTCGAAGCATGTATTACATATATGAGGCAAACGTGCAGTGAAGCCTGGATGAAAGCGTGGCCGCAAGGCTCGACACTGATTGGTTGACGGGTGGGGAAGGGGGGGTGAGGTGCTCGACGCTGATTGGTTAACGGCGAGGTCATGCGACCTGGGGCGGTGTCCTGTCACATAAGGCATACAAAAACTGTCCGCAGACGTGTTGGATACGCGTATACGTCAATCAGGGAAACGTGCTTGCCTGCCTCGTGCTTCGAACTTGCTTTAAGAGGGGGGGGGGGTCATTCTGCCATCGTGCCTGCTGCGAAAACATTGTCTTTTGTACGATGCGTGAGCGTTGGAACAGAGGCCTAAAAGACTGTTGTGATTGCAAGGCCAACGTGGCCGCAACGTTTACACACTTCGGCACTTTTGTTTGCGTCCGTCGCACCTAGATAAGAAGAAGGCCTCCGCACCGTCATCACAATCAGATCGACCGAGGCCTGAGATTGGGCACGAGTGCTGCGTCAGTGTTCGGCCGGGGCTCTTTGAACGGATAAAATTAGCGGACATTTTTTTCCGCTAAATTTTACGTGACGTCACGTGTGACGTCATGAGAGTAAACCTTTTCCGCTAAATCTGGCGGGAAATCTTTCCGCTAAGTTTAGCGAAGAAGTTTCCCCGCTAAATTTAGCGAAAAATTTTCCCCGGTTGAGTGACGTCACGAGGGTAAAATTCTCTCGCTAAATTTAGAGGAAAAACTTTCCGGCTAAATTTCCCGCAAAATTTAGCTGGAAAATGTTACCCTCATGACGTCACACGTAACGTCACGTGTGACGTCATTATGGAAAACGTCGCATTATGCAACACGCGGTTAGGCCGACGGCGACGCCGCTCAACCTGGAAAAAGGGCGCCTAAGAGCTGCGCTCTAAAAGCAAACAAACAATAAAACCAGACAAGACCGCCTATCGTAATGTCCTCTCGTCATATTATTCATTGAACACTGTCATGGCCATTTTTAGTCTCCAGTGGTCATGTACCTCCGTAATGTATCTGCGTGACTACCCATGTTAAACCTCTTTGCGGTCCCATGTATATCGTGCTTAGAGTCCTTTGTCGTATCTACTGCATATTGTCAGCACCAGTTGCAGGCACGTATCCAGGGGGTGGCCCATAGGGCCCAGCCCCCCCCCCCCCCCGAAATCTTCCATTTTGCTGAGACCTCCTCTCCCCCTCCCCCTCATACAGCATTTTGCCATGGTCCATGGTTTCGCCCCCCCCCTCCCCGAAACAAAATCCTGGCTACGTGCCTGATCAGTTGTATCATCCTCCCTTGTCTTCTGCCCTTTGTGTACATGCCAAAGTTCCGATGCGCTTTGACTTTATAGCCTGGTGGGTTTTCTGGTCCCAAATATTGTGGCGTAATTATCTTAATATTGAATTTTAAAATGAAACATACGTATGCATCCACTTTTTTATTTGTTTAATGTTTACTCTAACTTTTATTATTGTATTTCTACGCTTATCTGGGATAATTGATCTCGTTTTTTTTTGTTTTTTTTCATGTATTCTGACATCGTTTACCTGCCTTCGAGACAGCAAGAAATTCCCAATCTGCCGCCTCAGCCAAAACGTTTGGAGAACCCTAATCTACTGGGTTGTGCAACTCCTTCTGGCCGTCCGCGGTAAGTCTTTATACCGAGAACTTGACGCCGCGTAAGCTTAAAAAACCCAGGAACTCTGCATTAATAATATTATTTTGCCTCGGTGATAAGTACGCAGTAGAGTTTTCATTGTATTTGTATTTGTATTGTATTCAATGTATTTTAATGATTTGTTTCTAACGGACGCTAAAAATTGTGATTATCGTTGAAAAAAAAAATAGCCTCACAAAATTTGAAAGTTTAAGTCTAAGGGTTTCGACAAAAATAGTCCTAGCTGGGGGCAAAACATTTTCAGAAATCGATGTTTTTTCGGGTTCAATCGATTTTGTATTTTTTCGGACACCAACGGTGTCCAACGGTGTTCGATTCTAGCCGATTATGGACTTTTGACAGAAACTGGTGTTTATCCGTGTTGTTCGGTTTTATCCGGTTTCGTATTCTGACACCGACGAATGTCTCTCCGTGCATTTCGGTTTTAACCGATTTTGTCATTTTGACACCAAGAAATATTTATCGGTGTTTTTTTCCATTAAGACCGGAAAATTGGTGGCCTATAGTGATAAGGGATAAAAGTTGTACATAGGCGTGACCGAAATGGTTCAGTCACGTGAATAAAAAATAAGAAATCAACGCTCCGATGCGATTTCACAATACGCGAGATTTGTCGGTACGACACCAACAACACACCGATAAAAAAAATATAATATGGAGACCGACGGATACACCATCTCCGAGAACGTCCGCTTCTATTTTCGTCCTCTGTAATTGTCCTCTGGCATATTTTCCCCCTCCCAGACCATCATAGTCCTCATCAGCAATCGCGTCACTTTACCTTCCCATTTGGCAATACGACCTTGGTAAACAAATACGCTCGCAAAGGGCGTCGATACCTAAGCGACTGATTCACAATGGGAAATTCATCAAGGGGAGGGGGGGGATAATTTCCAGAGCAACATACCTCGGTAGGCGACGAGCCCCGACGCACACGTAGGGAAGACATGCGCGGACGGTTATTTCCCTGACAAAAACATCGCCACTGCCAAGTACGCAAATACGCAGAAAACGACTCATCCTCTTCCATTTTTTTTCGGGCAGGGTGCCCGAAGAATTGCTCCGTGCCAAATGTTCCTCTCTGTCGAACGTCATCAAGGCTAAAACTGACCATGTAACGTTTTCATTCTCTCTCTCTCTCTTTCTCGCCCACATACACACAGGCACGTGCACACATAGGGGCACACACGTTCCCAAAGACAGATACGCACGCACCACGCACACACACACAGCTCTCCCAAAAATAGAAGCACAGAAAAAGCGCCCATCTGGTCTATAGCCTGGACTAAGCTCGAACGAATAGAGAAACGGAGTGTAGACCAAAAAGAGTCCCCTCGTATGATGTCATCATGGTTAAAACCGAGTCAGTGTCTGAATATTCAAGTAGTAGGGGCGAAAGATAACCTTCTAGACTCGCTGGATATTGGGGCATGTTTAGACTTGAGGTCTTCCGTGTCGTCGGATATTCTGGCACGCTGAACTGTAACGGGCGATTGGATTTTCCGTTTCGACAACCTGCCTCCAAAAACAAAGAAAAGAAAAATTATGCCAAATTTTACGTTAAGGCAGGTTCACACATTTGCAACGATTGTGTTGCAACCGAAACGACCGTAACAACCCTGACTCATGAATTGCTTCGCGAAGCTACCCCTTGCATCGCTTGCCATGCTGTGTACGGCGAACACTTGTCCCGATGACTTAGTCGTTACGGTTGTTTCGGTTGTATCCGAACGCACCCAGCGCAGATGTGTGAACCAGCCTTTACTGTTTTGACAGCGTAAGGTTGGTCTGCCTTTGAAATGCGGCGAAACTTTTTTTTTATTATTTATTAATCTTGTTTTTTTTATGGCGGTTACAGGAGTGGAAAGAAAATGGCATACCAATACATTTCGCAATATATAAGAAAACATAGAGTACAACCACGCGAATTTAAGCACACAGATTTTGACACGCTTTCTGAAAATGTTTCAAAAAGACACACTCAGAGCACCGAAACAGCTTCGCTTCTCCAGCGTTTCCCCAAAGGCAACTATATTATCGATATTTACAGTATCATCTGGTAGATTGTTCTATTGCTTAACAGCTATAACAAAAAGAGAATATTTGAAAATGGCATTGTTTACCCGTTGTATTGCAAAGGCCTTTTTATGAAAACCTTTCAATGGCCGAGCCGAGCGTAGTAGCAAGTAAGAAGAGATGTCAAAGTTCAGCTCGTTTCGAGAGAGCGTAAAAAGCAGTTCAAGTCTGGCAATTTCTCTGCGACTTGACAATAAAGGGAGGTTTAGTTCTTTGAGCATTGAAGCCACCGAGTCAGTTCGTCCATACCTCGATAGGATAAAACTTGCTGCCATTCTTTGTATTTTTTTCCTACTTATGAATTTGATTCTTATTCTACGGATCCCACACAGCACAGGTGCATTCCAGGGTTGGCCTTACCAGGGTTGTGTATGGGGATAATTTTACGTTATACGGAGCGTGTCTTCCATTGAGCTTCAAGAACCACAACTTTTTTATAACCTTACGATACAACAAACTACGTGAAGTTTTCATCTTATCATCTAGCCTCTGCATCTATCGTTGCCCTATTCATCTATCGTTACCCCTAAGTGCTTTAAGTTACCACCTACTGTTAAAGACACATCCCCTAGTTTATAATTGTAAGTAAGAATGTTCTGTTTACTTGTTATTCTGAGAAATGCAGTCTCTCCTGGGTTCAGCTTCATTCCCCATTTTTGACACCTTGGTTATCTACTGAGGCGAGCGACAAGTTTAAGTTTTCAAGTAACGACTAACTACCCTTGATTATACCTTTGTATGACTGAAAATTACTATGTACCGCTTTTATACACTTTGTATGCTTTTGCGTTGCCTGCTATGGGCTTTGCATGCTTTACGTGACCGTGGCCTGCTTGTAACGGTTTTTTTATTACGCTCGAGTCTTTCGCATAAAATCGAGCCCCTAAAATCATTTTGTGTTATAAAATCGGCCCACAATGCCTTGTTCAGGCATGTAGACGTATCTTGCATAAGAATCATATTCGATGTATCTACCCTAAAGGATGTAACAGACATTTATGGTCCTTCCGTTCACACTGATCGGTAGGTAAGATACTTTTACGACAAGACAATAAAAATCCTAGGCCTGGAATTGACGTAGGTAGAGGCACACGCAACCACATACCGTCAAAAGTCGCATTGCAAAACCAGAGGAGATAAAATTCGTACGCCCTGCTTGCCAACGTAAAAAATAAATAAATAAAAAGAATTGCTAACAGGTTTGCACCACCGCCGCTCTGAGCTGGCGGGGAGACCAGCAGTGTCCCTTGACCGGTAAGAAGCAAGACGAAACCTTGTCGCGCTTTGGCTAAGGCGTACCGGTCTATCGTTAACAGGAAACACTGAAAGCTCTTTGATAGGCAGTTTTCGTATAGATCGCGTTTCCCCCCGCTTAACCCTCCGCAACGAAGAAGCCGCTACTGCGCCTGCGCGCCGATGGCCTTGACTGTAGAGTTCCGTGTACCGTAGCGGGTTGCGGAGAGCGTTGCACGACGACGAAAACGATCTACGAAAACTCCCTAATGGCGCGTTTACACTTGCGGATTCGCAGGCGGATCCGCGCCTGCGGCCAGCGGATTTTGGAGCATCGAATCTTCGCTGGCCGAAAATCTGGATAAGTGCAGTGTTGTACACGTTCCTCAAAAAAAGGAACGAAAGCTCATTCTTCGTCCTTTCGGATTTTCTGTAACGCGTTCCCGTTACAAGTTTCATAAGTTAAATAGGAAATCGTTCCCGTTACACTTATAAAGATGGAAAGTATCGTTACATATACGTTACATTTGTATTTTGCTCATTACCATATTTAGTGAAATCAAGCAAATTGTTTTTAATCTATCTCATTAAACGGCGACATACGAATTTGAATGCAGTGATGGAAGGGCACCAGGAGAAGAACACAAGCCGAAGCAGGGTTTCATTTGTTGATATATTCACCTTTAAAAATCTCATCTTTTAACCATCTTTTGTGATGCGCTATTCAGAGGAGCCAAATGTACTGTTAGCCCATATTGCACTCGCGTTTTACAACAACCTCACACGTTTCAATCTAACGAAGTACCTTGTTCGAACATGACAGCAGTTGCTTCTCGATGTAACTGTCCGCAAGACGAGCAAGGGAATTAAGAAAGGGTTCACGGCTTTTGAAGGTCAGTCTTGAAAACTACAAGGTTTCTTCATGAAGGTCGGGTTCGTTGTTCCGTTTGAAGGTGAAAAGAAATAATTTTTTTTCGTATCATTTAAGTTTTTAATATTCGGGACACAAGGGTGCGTTCGATGTCAGGTTACCTGTTCTTTTGCTGTAACTGTAAGTCTCTTAGTGGAAGTTCAGTGATCGCTGTAGTCGGCCTAAAGGCCAGTTCACACATACGGCGGAGCGCTAAGTTTGCGCCTCATGAGCGCTGGAAGCAGCGCTCATGTGAGCACCGACTTGCGCGTGACGTAGCGCTCGGTTAGCGCTTCAGCAGCGCTTCAGCAGCGCCCAGGTAGCGCTTCAGCAGCGCAGTGTAAGCGCACTCACGCTCCTTGTGCCGTGCTTGCTGCTGCGGAACAGCGCGTGCACGGCGATTCCGTTGTGGTTTTTCTTTTGGTGATGAAAGAAGAGAAGTAAAAGAGCCGCTCTCTTCTAAGCAAGCGATCCGGCAGACAATCCAGAGTCATGGACTTTGAGCGACTAATTGATTAGGTACGACCTCATCGCTTTCTATTCGACATGCATAACACTGGTTTCAAAGACACGCAGTTAAAAAATAATCACCTTCGAAAGAGCCCCGTGTCTCGGTCCCTCAGTCTGGGAACAAGGTTCGCCGGAAACCCGCCGGTATCTCGGTGCCGAAAGATTTCGCGCACCCAGAAGGCTCTCCACACACATATGCACTAATTGCGTATGTAAGAACGTTTGTCGCGTTTCTATTTCAGCGTCCCACATCTCCGCCATGGTGCTGCTGATGCATGCACACCTAACCACAGGAAGCGGAACCATAGTGTACGCGCTAATCCGCAGCAGTAACCGCGGTGCGAAATTCGCTTACAAGGCGCTACTGAAGCGCTAATCGCGCGCTATATTAGAACTAAGTCACGCGCTAGAGCGCCACGTGAGCGCTCTTTGGAGCGCTCACGTGGCGCTGACTGAGCGCTCCGCTATATGTGTGAACACGCCTTTAGTGTTCTGGGTGTATGAAGATTCGTGGAAGCAAGCAAAGTAGCTGAATTTGAAACGTCCCTCTTTCTGTTTCTTTTCCTTCGACGACGAGTTTTGCTCTTTGTACCGTGCACTGAAAAAAATAATCAATGTCCACTAGCTCTCCTGCACCCAACTGTTACCAAGCGAGGACCACACTAAATAAGCCCTAAGATAAGTAACCAAAATTTAACGAGATCCTGCTCTTCATAAAGATATTGTTTTTATACTTTTTTAAATTTCCCTCCTAGAAATAAAATAAAAATTACCCCACTGGACGAATTACCCCACCCTTTTAGTAAACTAAAATGTAACGAGTTCTTCTTCCAGTTCCACCGATGAAAAATGGAACGGCGGTGTTACTTCGTTCCTCCTAAAAGGAACACGTTCCCGGAACGCCGTGCCGTTCCTTGGAACGCCGTTCCGTACAAGACCGGATAGGGGTCCCTCCCGGACCGATACAGATTTTCTGCCAGCGCAGCTCCAGAGTTCGAATTTCGCCACCCCGGCTCCAGAATTCGCTCTTCACCGGTGCAAACCACTCCCGCGAATTCGCAAGTGTAAACGCATCGCATCGCCCTCACCCGCGAATTTCGCCTTCCGTTGCACACGTTGTGATTTTTTTTATTCGTAGTCTGAACGCATTCGTTACGCTTGGTGCCCTTGATTTTTCGGGTGTCACGAAAGAGCGGCGCGTTGCGTCCGTGGTGTGAACATATAGCTTTACACACACACGCACACATACAAGTGCACTACCTTTCACATAAACATACAGACCCGCATGCAAGCACCTATTCGCGACTCCAATTCACTATAGGTGGCGCCACTCGTTTTCCAAGATGGCCGGTTTAGTGAGGGTCGGAGGTGCGTGCCGCTGCTGAGCCTGTCTAGTTTGCTGGCTTCACTGAGCGACACAAATAATTTCTGGTAATACTAGGGAGCTAGGGTGTTATAAGCACAGGTCACCTCGTTATCCTGAAAACAAAAACGGTATTTAGCGTAATATTTACGCCAGTACGCACATTTTAATTCTGGAGCGAAACCGAAACTTACCTTTATTTTGGATTTAATTTCTCGGTATCGGTCTTAATTTCAGATTCTTTCATAACTCAAAATGTGTCTCACACCCTAATTATTTAGTTAAAGAAGTTGTTCGCGGAAACGTTCGTCCCTTTAAAGACAGGGTCTTTCATACACCTTAGAGGTAACATATAATGCTGTAGTTGTTGAAAAATTCAGTGCGGATATTTGTGCGTTCTTGCTACCTTTTCTGGCTCATATAATTGTCATATGAAACAATGAACTGCGGGCCTTTCAATGGCTTTTGGAGTATTTAGAAGATTAATTGCTTTAATATCTTTCCCAGAACAAGAATGACAGAATGAAACCTTTCAGAAAAAACGGTAATGGTTAAATGGCGTATTTCTGTGATCGTAGCGTTAATTGGGGGCATACATTGCCGCGATTTGTATTAATAATAATATAAATATTAATATTGAGATATTTTAATACTCCATTTTCAAGCTCTAAAATAATTAGTTGCTTATATGATCTAATTTCAAACACGCGAACAAGTATGACAATCTAAAGTGTGCTAATTATCATCATTCGTGCCAATTGCAGCATTTTTAATTACCAAGTTATAAAATAAATAAAGTCTAAAATCAATGACAAAACCCTAGCTAATGTGAGAAATTCATGTAAAATTAGATTCATGAAAATGCTATAAAAGTAGCGACTTTTGACGATCGGCAAAACTTCCAAAGTCGCCGCCAATATCCTTCCAGACCAAATCCCCCCCCCCCTTTCCAGAAAAAAAAAGGATTATCTTTTTAATTATTACTCTTTTTTAACATTCATTTCCTTTCGTATTTGTTTGCCGGCGTTTTGCCATGCTCAGCCTTTCCAGTTCGAAGGAACGCCTACCTCCTTGCGCGTCTGCTCACTGCAGCACGTTTCGTTGGTGTTGGAAAACGGTGAAACAGTAGTGAGTTTTAGTATTGCGTGTACAAGCGAACGCAAGCGCTGTGTGTTTGCTTTAGCTTTGCATGTTCCACGCTGCGCATGCGCGGAACCCGAAATTGCGGTCTTGGATCGGAGCATGGCAACGATGCGCGCGCGAAACGTAAAGCAAGCCATTCTAACACAAACGCACAGCGCTTGCGTTTGCTTCTATATGCGCAATACTCAAACTCTCTAATAAGGTACAATCCTATACCGGCTGCAGCACCACGTTGGGACAGTGAAGAGTGTAGTTTGCATTCGGAAACGACATTTCGCGAGCCATGATCACGAGCAGTTCCGCCGTGCCCGCTGAGCTGGAAAATTGGGGGACCCTCACTAGAGCGCTTCCCGTTTCCGCCGCGGGAGGGCGAGCGGCGAGCTGGAGACGCGAATAAGCACACATACGCACGCGCACGCGCACGCACACACACGCACGCAAACATACTCCGATAACCCCCAATAAGATTTTTAATCGTCGCCATTCCATTTCATCCGCGAATCCAAAAAAGCGTCGGCGCCCCGCGGCAGACCATCGATCCAGGAAAAAATAATAAACCATTGTACGCGATACGAATGCAGCTTAGATTCCACCTTCTCTCACGTCGTGTACGAAATCGGCGAAGCGATCAACCATGCAGGCGTTGACTAAGCACCAGACCGGGAAATCCTCGGCCGGAGGAACGGACGCGCGCCCACATATACGCCCATAAAACCTAATTCGCTCGTCCGATGCGTCGTTGACGCACTTGGACTCGATCACGCGTTCGGGTGTCGGTCAGGCGCCGCGCTGCGGGCTCACGCACTGTTTTACAAATCTTTCCGTCCCAAATGAGGAAAATGAGACGATAAAAAATACGAAAGACGAGTAATGGGCAAGTAGCGACGCGTTATCCGAACGATGTACCCCACGACGCGGTGGCGTTTACCGTCTAATAAGAGAGTGGCTATTTCTCGTTCGTCTCGTGGAGAAAGAGCTGGCGGCAGTTTTTCCTCTCTGGTAGCGTATACCGCGAGCTCGTACACGCATCGGGTGTTTGCGCGAGCTCTTGGTTTCTGACGCGTTTCGTAAGCGTAGAAAGCGTACGCCGCGAGAAACCGCACGGCACGCGTTGACGTAAGCCTGCATGCGCGTGTACCGGTGAGAGCGAATGTGTCAGCAACGTTTGGCGCTATCTTGCCATACAGGTGCTCGCGAGGAGTCTGACAACGGTTCATTGCTTCATTCCAAGTCTCGTTCAAGGACGGTCTTTTACGTAATTGCCAACAAGCAGATGATTTTTTTTCGACCAAAACTTCGGTATTTTATAAGATGCGGTTTCTAACGCGGCAGGGCAGTACATGTGGCGACGCGTTTGAAACCTTTGATGACTTGTAATTACCCACTCACCTTCATGACGTTATTCACGGCGACGCTGGGAATCAGCGCTTGCCTGGTTTTCCGAAGTGCACTTCTTGGAATCGACGTATGGCGAAATACAGCGGCATAGGTAACGCTATGAATATCAGTGGTTATTATATTAAAAAGAAACAATTTGGGGGGGGGGGAGTCCAATCGAGCCCTAATTATGAACCCAAGGTTTTCTCGAGGCCTCTACTCGGCCTCTGCATGCTTCCGGGACGCTTGTAGCAATGGCCGTTATTGATCAGTATTTTGATGTTATTTTTTTTTGTCTTTTATAAGAACAAAATCAAGAATGCGAAGAAAACAAAACAAAAAAACAGCTCATCAACGGCCACTGTCACAGTCACCCTTGAAGAGGAGGGTGAGTAAGTCACGAAACATTCGGTCCCTAATTAGGTCTTGGACCTTTTCTAAATATTCCCTAACCAGACATATTTCTGTGGAGTCTTAACGTTCAAGTGGTGAAACCTTTATCTCGCGATCAATAGGAATACCGACGCACAAAAAATTAAATGGGCATGCATTCGTTATTTTAGCCTCGAGACAGGTACTATACCTGCCGATTTTGTGATAACAATCTTCTCTGACATATCTGAGTCCCCGCCCATCTCTGAGTGATATAAAATTGAGTCGTGCAAAAAAACCGCGTGGCTATTTTATCAAGATGACTTCTTCTGGTGTGTTTTAACTCACACTGAATTATTGTGAACCCTCACTCATCCTAGAGTTGTTGGCAAGAAAAATAGTTAGTAAAGTCACGCGTTCATTTATCCCATCATCGTAATGGCAACGACAGAAGCCGTAAACGTTTCGTGTTAACACAAATAGCAAACGAATGAGTATTGACGATTTTGATATTGCATATTATTAAACCTTCGAAAAGAAGGCTAATTAGCTCGACAGTAGACGTCATTGTAAGTGCGCGTCATCTAGCGGCTGTGGGGCAAATTATCCGAGTTCACCATTATCTAGACATGGACTGTGAGCATGTATTGGACCAGGAGGCTATGATTGTACATGACGGTCGAATCAATGTTCGGCGTGAGCTCAAATTCAATCACACACTCAATGCAAAAAAAAAAAAAAGGCGACCGCTAATGTAGTTTGATAGGGTTTTAAAAAGAGTCAAATCAGGCTGATTTTTTTTTAGGAGGCTTATTTATTGGCTTTTTAACACGAGGATTAGTGCTTGTTCAGGGATGTGTCTTTTATTTAGGTTTTTGCATTTTAGAGACAGAAGTGATACCCCATTTACTCAAAAACAGGACGAGTCTCAATAGTTTTTAATACCTATTGGTCCCCGGTTACCGTTCTCTTAGATTTGAAGCCCAAATGACCTGGAAACATTAAGACAATGTGCGGAAAAGAGAAGCGCGGCACCTGGGTATGAGCGGGTGTAAACATTGAGATGCGCCCGAACAGCTGAAAAAAATAAAAACAGCCTGCCACCGGCGCGAGTAGACATTTGTTCTACATGAGCCACAAGAACCTATGCAAGGACCTCGTCCCTCACCTCTTGTTATCGACGTCTAATTTGTGCTATATAGAAAGGATTCACCGAAAGGTGTTTTTGACAGCTGCCATTCCAAACTGTGGTGGGTTTGGCCTGTGCTCTTCTTCGCTTTCCGAAACCGCAAGCTCGAGCCACAAAACTACTTTTTTTTACGGCACGCTAAACCATTTTTTTTTCCATTTTTAAACGATGGAATGGTTCAAACTTAGTTATCTTATCAACCTAGCAGCTGCGCTATTTTACTCAACATCAATTTTGTTATGTGGTCCTGTAAGCGGGAACGTTTTTGCCTAAGAGCTTTCCAAATACTGCAATCGCAACAAACTAACTCCAAGAGTAAACTATCTTAAGTGCGTGCGTTGCTGCAAGTCAAATGTTTATATTTTGCCGTCGGTAACCGCATTTGCCGTTCAGGTCTATCACATTTAAAACCTATTCGCATAATTCTTATCTAACCGTCTACTTAAGGGAAACTCAAGCGGTTCTGTATTTGAGGAAAAACATTTAAATCGTTTTCATTTGGCCTCCAGGATCACAAATATCGAGACTTTTTTTTTCAATTTGGTGCACGGGGTTGCAGAAAATCATTTCAAAGTACCGCTGAAGCCAACGTTATTAGATTAGCTCAGTTACGGAACTGCTTATAGACGCTGCTTGCACGAGCATTTCCCCTCCTCACACACCACGACTCGCTTCCCGGCGTCCGACGCGCCGGACGGCAGCTATGGTAACTACAGTGTATTCTATGGAACACGTACGTTTCGAAGCACAGCGTCTAGATGGCGTTCCACCGTACTCTATGGGACACACAGTTAGGAAACGACAATCTAGATGGCGCTTCAATCAACGGGAGGCGGACTAAAGTGAGTGAGGGGGGAGGGGGGGGGGTACTTTAAGCTCTTGTATCTCGGAAGAGTGGCGCATTCTCTTCCTTCCTCCTCGAAACGACTCTGCTTACCCCACCTCTAACTTCCGGTTTGCGACGGAGGCGCCCTCTAGATGTTCCCAAGCGTCTCGATGTCTCGGTCAGCTGGAGCGGGCGGGATGCCGGTCGTGTGGATTTTAAGTGTGGCAATGACCTCCTTTCGAGCCCGCATTCGCATCCGGCCGTCCTGAAGCCGCCCTAGAACTGTTCGTCCAACCGTGGATCCCAAAAGTGCTATAATCGTCCCAATCGTCCCTACCGAGTTGCATTATCGGTCAGTGTCTCGTGGGTACCTGTCGGCTCCCTCGGGTTCATAGGAATCGCAAATCGTTTTTAATCATCATATCAAACCGCCAAATTGTAATTATATTCTCCACGATTTCAGATGACTCACTACTTATTTTTAATGTGTGGAGAGAAAGCACACTCGTGCTTGCCATACTGGCTTCGCTCGCGCTTACGTTGAATCGGTAAATACATAGGTTGCACTGACGTAATTTGGTCCTCCTTTCTGGTGGCCGAACTTCCTCGAGCGTAGCCTTTACTGTGCATATTCTACGAGCAGTACACGAGCGTCGGGAGCGAGCGGAAACGAGTGAGCGCAGCTTCATTATACTTCGCTTCAATTTATTTGCGAGCGAAGCTGAAGCTTGTAAGCGCGAGATTAGCGCTTTGTGTGTTTCTCCCCAGCTTGCGCGCTCGAGCAAAGCCTGAACGCACGGAGCTTCCGTGCTCGCGCTTCCAGCTTTTCCTTCGCTCGAACATCAGGTGAAACGAAGTATAACGGCAGGTTTTGGCCACCAGAAATGAGGTAGGATATGACGACACGTGCAACCCATGTATAGATACATTCGCACGCTCGCATCCGCAGCCGCGAGAGCGTTGAAAGCTTATAAACTTTGTGCGAAAAAAAAGTGCACAAAGCCCGTAAGTGGGAGCGACGCCGATGCTGCGAGCACGAGCAGGAGCAGGCCGTTTTGAACGACGCTTGTTCCACGGCACGGGCGACCGTGCATGCCAAGTCGGCAGTGTTGTGATCGCTCGAAGCTGCTGTCTTCTTGCGTTCTGGTGAGCTTTATACAGGGCACCTACATCGCAGAACTTTGCGGCTCCCGTCGGGTTGAAATCTTTTCGACCGATTGGGTGATGCAAGATCTTCCTCCGAGGATCATTTTCCGTCCCAGCAGGAACACTGAAAGGCTCTCCGGCCGACTTCTCCACAGGCACGCCAGCCGGTTAGGCTGCGGCGCAGGAAAGCTTGGGAAAGTAATGGCGACCGGGAGTCCAAAACCGAAAGCAGGATGTCACGTGACGGCTGGCCAATAGTGTCCGTGGCGGCTTGTTCAAAGAATGGCGCCACTTTTCCGAGAATAGAGGGGCTTTAGGAGTACCCCTTCCGCGGGAGTTCCACAAGTGAGGTCATCTAGCAACGTTGGCAGAAGCTCCTCTTTCCCGGAGCGTTACGTCTTTCAAGGAGTTTTCGGAATCTCCGCTCTCGCGCATCTTCAGCGCCTATAAAAGCTATGCACGCGCACTCTTGCTATTTTCAAAAATTGCGGTGGCTTAGCTCGGCTATGCCAGGATATACGTAGCGTGAGCTTATGCGCACAAAATGAGAGGCGCTATCAAGCGGCTCCGGTGCAGCGTCAGACTTGGCTACTGCGCAACATGGGCGCACAGCTGGGCACGCGGCGGCGCCAGTACGTCTGCCGCGGCTATGACGTCACTCCTCTGGAATGCGCAGACCGGCGAGGAGCGCGCGGCGGCGGCGGCTCCGGCGCCAGCTGTGCGCCGTGTGACGTCACTGCTCCTCGCGCATGCTCAGCGCGGCTCATTATGCGAGCAACGCGAAACTGCTCAACCTCGGCCAGTGTAGCTCACGCTACAAAAGGTCAAAAAAGACGTCACGACTGGTTTCAGTGCGAGCAAGGCGACTGGCCACCACGATGTCTTTGGCCCCTTCCCCTCATGCAGCATTTTGTCATGGGCGGGCCACCCCGAGCCAAAATCCTGGCTAAGTACCTGGGTATGGTTAGTACGGTGGGGCACCAGTCGGGGCGCCATGCTTGCCAAGCTTGCAACTGCACTCGCTGACCACACGAGCGACACAGGCTACAGCCCCGCGCAGCTTACCATGCACGTGGCTTCGTGTTGCGTCTCCCTTCGCATGCGCTAGCGCACTTTGACAGAGTTGGAACACTGCGGAAGCTACGCTAGCCTTGACAACGTAGAACAAAATAGTTGACGCCAACGTATGTACGTAACGACGTAACGTGTTTTCTCGCGTTTGGTTAAACCTTCGGGGAAAACGAACGTGATATTCATATATCTACGGAATAGTAATACTCTAGAATTCACCTCTACCTCGCCTTTTTCAGGAACCTCTTCAGCTTTCTTTCAACGCCGATAGACTTCCCGCGACCAAGAAACGACTCTTGTTGTAGCATTACTGCCGCTTAAATGTTTACCCCTTACTATATGTGTATAAACATCAAATAAGACCGTTGGTAACTCCAGTTGCCGTCCAGACAGAAGCTAATATATATATATCCTATCACATTCATATTCGTGCCGCATGCTTTGTTGGTTGCAAACCGAGCCACGGACTCAAAATTTCGTATACGCCCAACTAAAAATGCTGTCGCATTAAAAAAAAAAAGGCTATGCTTTTATACGCATCTTAAAAATATTGTTTTTGAAAAGTTTTTTGACGTTTCTAGAACTCTTTCAGCTCCTGAAAAAGGCTTTCGCTACAACACTCTCACCCCCGGGCGCACTAGAAAAGCAACTTGGCGATGAAGAACTCTTTCACATCAAGTAAGGGTCTTGAAGAAGCCCTTTATAGGTTTTTCACGAAGAACCCTTTTCGAGGGTGCTTACAAAAACTTTTTAGGGTGCAAAAAATGGGGAAGCCGAAGAACCCCTTACGACCAGATATTTTTAGAGTGTGTTGGCTAGGTGACGCAAGATAACCCCCGTTGTAAAGGGTACAGCCGTTAGCATCCATCCATTCATACATGGCTGCGATCAGCTTCTCAATGTCGCGCACAACCCAAGTCGCGCACGATGTCGGGTCGCTGCTGGGACTTTGCGGGATCCTAACGGGAAAATCCGGCCGACGGTGGCCGAATTGCTTCCCGAAAACGAAGGAAAGCGAGAGGGCGTGCTTGTTGAAGCGGCCGAACTGAGTCCGATCAAAACCGATGGCTTCCCGACGATGAAGGCCATCACAGCCGATGGCCTCCCGACAGAGAAGCCGTTGATCGGCTGCTATCGCAGCCGGTGGGTTCCGTGTACTCTTCCATTCTAAGGCACCAACACCCACTAAACATAATTGAAAAAAAAAAACCGACAGACATTGACAAACTCGTGTCTTTCCGTTCCTTTTTCTGTTTTCCTTTTAGCCTTCGTTCTGTCGACAAACTTCGCGGATCAAACGCGTGAAAACGCTCCTTGTCGCAAAATGTTTCTTGGGACCGTCAATGCGCCCGGTCGGTGACGTCTGTAGCACCCTCAGAAAACATGAGCAAGTATACATGAAAAGCGAAATGGTATGGTGAAATATGGTAAGATTTTTTTGTTCCATTTTTATTTCGATGGTCACGTGGTTTCATCTCCGCTATGCATGCGCGCATTGTTTATGGCGGGACATGGGATCGCCGAGACAGCTTTCAGCTTCTGACGCTTCTGTTCAGTGTCTTTGCGAGGTGTGTTGGCGCAAGATTACTTTCTTTCCAGCTCGTTCTTTTTCTCCACCCCAAGTATCCACGAGGTAAGGTAGAACTTTTATTATTTGTGATGCGTGGAAGTGTGAGCTTAATCTTCATAGGAGTTTGAAAAGAAGTTTTCTTAGTCGAATAGAACCGCGTCAATCAAAGCTGGCGTGGTTGCGTCCTCCCCCCCCCCCCAATCCCTTTTCTTTTCTGCGGAGACTTCGCATACGTCTACTTAAGTAGTAGAGCGTTTTAACAAAGCGTTCCGATAACTCCGTTAAGGATACCGGATACTTCGTCGACGCATTTGATCACGCAAAGTACCCCTATCGGATATCAATATCGTAGGTTTAGGAACAATCTGATAAAAGCTTTCTACCGCCCCGCCGGAACCGTATTAGAAAAGAAATAGCAAAAAGAACGTTTGCAGCGATATTTGTTCTTGCCAACAGCGGGTTGCAAATCGACAATTGAGTAAACGTTTTATTTATTTATTATATTTTTGGGGTGCGGGGGAGGTGGTATACATTTTTCGGGCTGGTTTGCAGTTGCAGTTTTCTTCGTCTCCCACAACAGCTCAGTTTGAAGCGGAGGTTGTAGCGCGCACCCACGCCTGTATAGACCCTTTTTACTGTTTAAAAACAAGAACCGCTTCTTGCGTACCAAGCGACTTTCGGTCACTCCGTCTCTGCAAGCCTATCGAGCTTGCTCATGTCGCCAGTGCTACAAAGCATAAACGCTACATGACGAACAACGCTGGAGATTTAGGCGAGGGCCTTCGGCTGTACGATTACACGTCTTGGAGGAGACAAGTTGGTTTACAAGAATATTCGAAAGATTTGAACAGATCTCGCGCTTCTTGGCTGCTTTGGTGTGCGCCTGGAGAATTGGTGGTTAAATGTTTTATCGACGTTTCAAGCAGCGGTGTTAATGGGTGTGCATTGTTCATTCTTTTACGAAACGGAAGTTCGCTGGGACGTCAAAGACTGCAGGGCACCGCCTGGTGGCGTTTGCAAAGAAAAGGGTCTATAATGTGTCTGCAAAAGCGCTATCTGCAAACGTTATTCTGTACTCGGCGCGCCTCTTGGGGGTTTGCCGCTATCTGTTTTAGGAGGCACTGTATAGACTCATGACCATAATTCCTTATTCTCTAGATACTAGAATGTAACGGTCGGCGTTATCGTGTGTTGAGCCGTTCGCTCCCCCGAAGTGCGATGAAACTCTTTAAAACGCAAAAAAATTGTATATATATATATATATATATATATATATATATATATATATATAGAGAGAGAGAGAGAGAGAGAGATATTGCAGACCTTGTCGGCGTTTTCAATCAAAATTGCCTGGAAAATATCGCTCCTTGCTAGAGCAGTATGAAAATTATTTTTGACATTATAGAAATGTTTAATAAAATACGTATCTCAGTTTTCAGTCTTTATGCTTTCCACATAATATAAATGTGACCGCAAAGATATATTTGTTTCTGTGATCTTTTGCAGAGGGCATCCTCAACAGCGTCGAAAATGCGAAGGAAGATATGATTGACATCAAAATTTTGAGGTACTTGGTGATAGCCGGTGACAGGGGCGGGCGTGACTCACAATGGCGTCGAAACAGGGGGCAAAGGGGGCGATCATCCCCCCCCCCCTGATAGTTTGAAATTTTCAAGTAAACAACACCGAGGACGGACACTTTTGCTCTTTAAATTAGATAATACCGGGAATGCGCGACTCGAGAAATTTGCGGAAGTAAGTTTTATTAAAGCAGTTCTAAATCAGAGCCTCCAAAAATATTATGGTTATTGAAAAAAACTTAGTAATTAAAAAATATGACTCTGTCAAACTTTACCAGGAATCGTCATATATGCAAAGTTTGAAGTTTTCGATTCTTAAGCAATGATTGTTTACATTCATCAAGTAGATTAATTTCTATTTTGAGAGTGTCGCAAGAGGTTCGAGTGCAGTAGTTTAAGAAAGCAGGGAATGAAAAGTGGTCAAAGATTCATACATCCCCGACAGGCTGGAGAAACGCCAGGTCTTGCCTCTACCAACTCAATGGTCAATAATTTGAAAACCAAAACCGACCTTGCCGTTTGTGCTTCATTTCACAAATGCCCCGAAAAAGAGCATTTTTATGAAAGATAAAATAAATGCTTCCCCGAAACCGTGCTTGAATTAATATAAAAGTATATACTATGTAAATGATTGGGCTTCACTCCTTATTTAATGTATCTGTTAACCTGAAAACGTAACTGTCCTATGCTTCAATTATAAAATGGACAACAATGTAGAGGGTGTCACGAAACCTAGCCTAACCTACCTGGTGTACATTTGAAAATGTGTAACATAAATAAAAAATTGACCGCATCTCCACGTGGTGAATGATGTTGGTTGGGGCGAAGCTCTGGTGGTGCTTGTCTGCGTAGACGCTGAGCCGCAGCATGCCGAGCCTTTCGTTCGTTTTCATCCATGTCAGAAAGAGAATGTGTGGTATGGAACGTGGTTATATACGCATTTGAGCATTTGACCGCAGCGCCCTCTCGTCTATAAACGTTGAGCCAGTGCATGCAAAGTTTAACGCGATTATATACGCATTTGACCGCAGCGCCCTCTCCTGTATAGACGTTGAGCGGCTACATGCAACGTTTCATCCATGACAGAAACCCCAGGTCTTGAGTTACTACCACATCCCAGAGCCCCCTACTCGTCCTGTCGCTGCGCAAACAGATTTCAACATTTTTTTTTCATCATTTTTTTCATCTTTGTTTCTTTTTTTTCCCTACACGAGCACGTGAGCTCACGAGCTCGTAATTTTTTTATCTTTTTTCTTTTTTTTGCCCTACACGAGCACGTGAGCATGTGCTCACGTGCTCGTGAGCACGTGATCTCACGAGCACGAAGCACGAGCACCCGACGCCGGCCTACGGCGGACGGCGGACGGACATACGGACATGGCTAGCCCCTAAGGAGCTTCGCCCCTAAAACAAACACCGATGAAGTTACTGAACCTGAAATTTAACTGTATGAAAGTAATTGCTTAATATATTTTAGTGCTTACTCAGCATAAATGCATTTATTAAGATAACTCGCAGCTGAAGGGTGAAATATGGCCAGTCCTGTACGACTGCGACTCAGCATTGTACAGCACCACTAACGAAGCTACATCACTGAGCTGTGAGGAAACTACATAAAAATATCTAAATTAATTATTTAGCAAGAAATTCAATAGCTGGGCGTGTTTTAAGTTTTAGTAATAAATTAACAAGTGTAACTCACTTACTTTGGTAACTTCATTTAGCACAATTGCAAGTGGCTGGGTGATACAAACCACCCTCGGCACAGAGAAGGCAGTCGATGACGATCCGATACCGGCCAATACCACGGGCCCATCATCAAGCCGTCGCTGGAAGTCGCTCTCGGCCCGGAATCAATAACCAAAACCGATCCGGAGCTAGGAGCCAACGCCGGCCTGAAATTGGCAGCCGGTGCCGGCCCGTCGCCGGATAATTTGTTTTGACCATTGTTGGGCCGTAGCTGAGAGCCGTTGTCGGCACTGGAATCGGCGGTTGGCGTCGGGCCGGGTTCGGCAGGGTGTAGCAAAACCAGAACTGGGCCGAAACTGGCACCCGACGCTGGCTCGATAACCTCTCCCGTAGCCGGCCCGTTGTTGCGCTGATTTTCTGTGCTACTTGGGAAGCTAAAGTAAAATCAGCACACTCGGTTTTCCTCATCAAAGGTGCTACCGGCTCAACGTAAAAATAACCAAAGCAGAAAAAAAAGAAGTCAATTGGTGACGCAGGTCGAGTCGTTGCTTCTGCATGAACTAAAGCGGCCGAGGAATTCTCGTTTCTGTACCACGCTTCACCTTACGATTAACCGCGAGGGACGCAAGAGCCACCGGAGCGAACCCAGGCGACCTTCTGGAGTGGCGCAGCGACGCTGGTGGCACGAAGTCACGTGATCTGCTCGCACCAGCCAGAACACCCAAAGCCCGTGCATTAGCGTTTCGTCCTCATCGAAGTAAGATCCAGGGTAAAATGGGGCACGAGTCTCGCGCCAGCGTTCGGCTGACCCTCGTGTCCAATGAACGCGTCGAATGACGCTTGGCATATCGGGCCCGGGTCTAATGCGAAGAGCAAGTCGCCTGCTTCTTGCTCACGAGTGGCGGTAACGTCAGAACGACGCCAAACACTTATTGGCTGAAAAAAAAATCACTTGGTAGACCTTAATGCTCGATGCCTTGACGTCTATCCACTATTTTTTTTCAATCAGCCAATCAGAGCTCAGCGTCGCTCTGACGTCACCGCCACCCCCGCAAGAAGCAGACGACTTGCTTTCCGGGTTGCCGACATGGCGCCATCCAACTGGTGTGCCGTTCTAAGGAGGAAGAAGAGCACGTTCGTATTCTAAGTGGTTTTGGCTCGACCAATACCAACTGGAAAACAAGGCCAACGACTCCTCCCCCAAACGTCATTACTATAGCAGAGTAGATTACTAGCATCCCACAACGAACGCAACGTTGGCACGCGGCGACGCCTTGTCGTCTGGGTGGTATTGCCTGGACACACGCGCTGGGATGACTCGTATAGCGCCCGCTTCGGTCCACCATAAACGTGAAACGGAGTAGAGCGCGCCTGACGTTCGCGAGCGCCTTCGAGCAGCGTTGAAAGGAGACAAGCGGGAGTTCGTGACGTCTTTGGTCGCCGATACCTAACAGTGCAGTCTTCGATGTCGAAGCGGACACCGTTCGAGTTCGCCTCGCGTGTCGCCAAGGCCGCAGGTTTACTCGGGGCGGCCAGAGAAACGGCCGCGGTCACGAGAGCTATAGACGATAGCGACGGACACGGTCACTGCCCAGCATTTATGACGCGCGAGTGTCAACAGAAGGACGTGGCGGGGAACCCTTTTTTTCCCTGACTCTCGTTTTCAGATTTTCACGTTTCGGTCACCGGGTGTCGCAAATTCTCGTTGCGGCCACGAACGCGCGGCCTCCTGTTCCCCCGTAGAGCATTCCAATGATCGTCTGCTCTCTGCGAGCTGCCGTCATTCTTTACTGAGCTCTAGACGGCGGTCCAAGCACTCGTGCAATAAAGACCCCTTCATGTTTCAAAAGTAGCGGAAGGTGCGTGGATGCACGAGGCACGTCCAACCTGCAGCCCTTGGGAAGATCATGGCGGCACAGCGCAGCACTGAGATAGATTTCAGACGCCATGTTCTTCCCAGAAGTGATGCGCGGTGCGTGTCTCGAGCATTTGCACAACAATCAATGCCGCCACTTTTCCCAGGATAGAGGGCTTTATCGCGCTATTGTTCTCTTTCGCTAAATGAACGTACACACCGCTTATGAGACCGCCACAGCCCAGTGACTATGCAAGTTTTTCCCGGACGAGAAGTGATGAAAAGAGCTAGCGACAGCTTCGGGAACCTCTAAGACGCGGTCGGATTGCTAATACATTACAAAAAAATAGATCTGCAAACCGTGTCTTCCTTATATGGCTGTCTTGCCACACTGGTCACACACTAAGTGTCTGCATGCATGTTCGAAGCATGCGCATGTATGAAGTCGACATGCTTCGAAGATGCTTAAGGTGTGTGCGCAGATAAAGCTGTTTTTATCATTATGTCCGCAGGGAGCACTGTTCTCTTTTATGATGTATGCGAGCAGTGTAAACCGGGGTCACACTGTTCATACATCACACACAAGACAGTCTGCGAACACGAGTGACCGCAATGTCCGTGGTTCGAATGCCGCGTTCCCAAGTTTTTTCCTCGAACGGATTGTCCGTGCGGCATTCGAAGCACGGATCTCGCGGTGACTCGGATTCGAGTCTGTATGCAGCAGACTGTCTTTTGTACGATGTATGAACAGCGTGACCCCGGCTTTAAAGGGGACTCAGTGACGTGGCGCTGGTCCCGCGCAACTGATTATCGTTCCGCGACCGATCAATCAGATTGTGGCATTCGTGGATAAGAACGCCAAAGAAGGAATCACAGAGCAAAGAGTACGAGGACACCTAAGCACTTCTTATGAGTTGTGAATGCGAAAGCATGAATGGCGTTCTTCCGCGCTCTAAGTTCGTCTGTGGCGTAGTGGCGTGGACGGCCTCACTTCGCTACTGCCGAGGTAGCGGCTGGCGGCAGAGCGCGCGCTCTCGTGAAGTGGCCGTGCCGCGCTGAGCTCGGCCGTGCAGCCTCTCCGGAGTTTGCCCGAGCGGGCTGTGCTGCCACCGGCGTGCGCTCCGCCGGCGGCCGGCCCATGGGAGCCTCGTTCCTTGATGACGCGCGCCAGCCAATTTGAGCTTACCCATCAGATCGCGGCTTCAGTTCGCTCCGTTGGGGCAGGAGTTTAGGTGCCCTTAGGAGCGGCTTCAGAGCTGATGACGTCTGCTCGCTCCATGGGACAGTTAATGCTTTTGCATTAAAAAGAAGTGTTATAATAATAGGCCACGTTTTGTAAAGGTGTCCGAGGCTATTGGAAGCGTGCGACCAGGATAGAGGGCTTTACGTGCGACAAGACAGTTTCGCCATGGTGCGGCTCCTAGCAGAAGCATTTCGTATTGAACAAGCGACGCCGGACTGGCGTAGACAACCGGCCTGGCAGTCAACCTCTGTCTCTAATCAACGTCAGCTTACCTCCTGAGCACAGCGATATCACCAAACGTTCAAAATTACACTCGGCGCTAACCTTTTTTTTACTTTTTTATTTTTTGCACGAGATTTGGATATTGGGAACATAGATTCCCCTCCATGCACCTGCGACGACAACCACCGCGATCATCTCAATCTCAGCACGTCCACTAGATCCGCCGGCGAGCGAAGGGCAATTTCATAATAAGAGGAGCGAAGAAGACTCTTCACGTAGATTTTGTCATTTACTAGCACTGGCGGATGTCGCCCCGTAGTGATTTCGACGAAAACGCTTCGTGTACGTGTAAGCGAGAGAAAAAAAACAACATGGCGGGCATACGCTTGAGCCGCAGCCGCTCACAACTGCGGGACAAACGATTGAACCCGAGGTCCAAGCAACGCCTGGGCCGTGTTGAGAGTTTTAGTAAACCGTCTAGTCACTCCCGAAACTCTCTAAACAATCAGTTGTGACCTCCGTTATATGTATCACGTAGCCGCGTTTTCATGTTTTAGGGCGTTCGCAACCCGCTGCAGAATATATAGCGTTACGAGAGCGCAACGCCGCTAGCGACTCTTTCGGACACTAACGCTAACATTTAAAACAACCGCTTTAGGGCAATTTTTAGTAATCTTCTATTCACGTGTCGCTATCTAAATATAATATTATTGTATTATCGAGTAAGCTTATGTTCATATTTACACCTCTCTACATGTACGTCCAGTAGGTTTGCGACGAGTAGGCTTGAGGAAATCCACGTTGTTGACGCCGGGTGGGCTCGGTCGTGTACAGCCGCACTCGTTTCGTGACACGAGAGGAGCCGAGTGATGATGGACTATGTCGACCGTTCAATGAAGAGTCGACCTCGTTTTTTGGGACCCGCTCGTTGCTTCGTTCCTTCGCCGAATTGTCGTTTCACTCTCATTTCTTGTGCGGAGCTGGGGTGTTTGACAAATGCGTATTTCCCGCAAGCCGGTCGAGGTCTCAATGGTGACGGACTACACAACCTGTGTCGGGCACAGGCGCTCGTCGCCATGCAGGTAGTGCTCGTTCTTGTCAACTGGACATGCTGTTCTGTTTTACACAGAACTGAAATAAGCGCCGCACGGATTAGTTTTCGTTGTATGGTACTTATACGTTTTATTTCACGAGTATACGTTTCTCGTGGAGGTGACGTGGGTAGAAATGTAGACAGGTCGACTCAAATAGAGCAGCGATCTTGGCAGCTGCGTGATCTCTTACTCTGAAAACTTCCAAGATTACGATGATTCATTTCACCTGCACACTACTCGTCATATAACAGGTAACACGACGAAAGTGGCCGTACGTAGCATGCCAGTGATAAATCGCCATCTGTCGCACTCCTGGAATGAACTGGCCACGGCTACTTCTCGCAGCAGCAAGGCGTTTCATCAACCACGGACAAACGCGATCTCGCAGCGGGTACACGGCATGACACTCGCGAAACAAAAGCTAGCACGCCACGCTGCGTGCCTCGCTATTTTGTTAAACTTGCGTTACCTCCGCTAGCCTCCGCAACTCCGCCATTTCTCCGCTAGCGCCGCGCATGCGCAGGAGTCAATTCGCTCTAGCGCAGCGGTACTCAGCCATTACTGTTTCGCGGACCCCTTGTGGATCGGCGGAGATGATGGAGGATCCCGTTCATGGTGAGGGAAAGGGAAAGTATAGGTTAATTATGATAATGACTTAATAAATCGATATAACTAAGTGCTAGTGTGAAGTGGGCTTCTTATATTAACATGTGCACAAGAAAACTCACCTGAAAATTATAAGGTTTCTTCTCAGTCTGAAAAAAGACAACTTTTATTTCCGGGTTTCTGGATGAGGCCGGCCTTCGAGGACCCCTGGAATGCCTTCGCGGGCCCCATTTGAGAGCCAGTGCTCTAGAGCAGAGGTCTCCAAACCCCGGCCCGCGGGCCAGATCCGGCCCGCGGAGGCCTTCTGACCGGCCCGCGGCTGGCCATGGCGCTTACAATGTGGTCCGGCCCGCGGCCCGCTACCAGCAGGCCCGCTGCTACCAGTGCGGGCAGAAGCGCGCCTAAAGACGCGACGTCGCAACGAGCACCGAACATACCGGAAAGAGAGAACACCCCATCGTATTTCTCGTACGACGCCGAAGCGAAAAAGGCATTTTCTATGCTCGGTTCACCCGAACGCTGACAGTGCAGTGGAAGCTGCGTGTTCGCCGGACCAATCAACCCCATGTCTTTTATCGCCAGATCTCGCTCTCAACCACCGCTCCCATTTCCCGGCTACCCATCATTAGACCACCAAAAGTATTTAATTCTAACGCACCTCAGCCGACCTGACCCACCTGCCCCCTTGCGCCTCTACTCCTACCCCCCCCCCCCCCCCCCGGGTTCTCACCCCCAACTTTTCTCCACCAAACCCCAACCCCCGAGAGCCAGTGACAAACGCGCCTAGTGCGCATCCACTATTGACCCTCTCTTCCCCCCCCCCCTCTATCTTATTCACAACGCTTACACACACACACACGCGTGAATATGCAGAGAGGGTGTGATCAAGTGGTAAGGTTGCAAGGCAAGACACGTCTTATTCATGACGGATACATGGATAATAAAGGATTCAGGGTGAAATTACAGTTCTTCGAAAGACAAGTGCGAAACCAGAGCTGGAAGCACTTCCCCTGTCGTGCAAAGCTCCGTACAAAGACTGATGGGGAATTCCCCTCATTCTTCGCAATGGAAATCTTCCGAGACCTTCAGAAGAAATTTTTCGAACGGTTTTCTGACCTCGATGGGAGAGTCGAGGAAATACAGATGTTCCAGAATTTAACTGCGATGTGGATGCGCTCTCGAGTCAGTTTCAATTAGGAGTCATTGACTTACAGTCAAACGACATTCTGAAGGAAAACTACAAGGAAGGAAATTTGATACAGTTCTACAAATCCTTGGGCTCTGAGCAATTTCCAAACCCGAAACAATTTGCTCGCGGGTATGTACCGGTTTTTTGCACTACATACGTTTGTGAGCAGACGTTTTCAAGGATGAAGTACGTAAAATCCAAATACAGAGCTAACTTGTCTGATGAACACATGAAGTCCCTCCTAATTATTGGCTCATCAAGCTTGCAGCCGCAGTTCAGCGAAATAATAAAGTCGAAGAATCAGCTACACCACTCACATTCGTCCTGCACTTCATGTCCGGGTAAATGTGTCAAAATTCTGAAGCATTCCAGCTCAAATATTGCTTAGTGTTTTGTGGCATATAGTCGTATGTTGTCATCATCAGGTCCACCGTGCTTAGTCTCCTGCTTCATATCTGTAACTACGTTAAAATTCCTTTGCGTTCTCGTGTATATTGTGATATGAGTCATGTGTTATAGCTATTGCATATTGTCATAATAGTTTTACCGTTCTCATTAGTTTTTTTTTTATCTGTGCGAATATTCCACAGTTGCTATGCGCTTTGATTTATGCCTGGTGAGTTTTCTGTGTCACACTTATCGTATGTCACAATTACCTATATGCTGAATTTCGAAATAAAGTGTTTGTATTAATCACCCTTTGATTACTTCTCGTTTTTACTCTAACATGAGCTCCTCTATTTAAATGGTCGTCTGGGCTTATTATTATAGTTTTTACTGATTTATAATATTTATTTGTTTTCCGGCCCTCGAGACTGCGACAGGTCCCCAAACTGGCCCCTTGACCAAAAAGTTTGGAGACCCCTGCTCTTTATTTATTTATTTATTGTACCCTCAGGGCCCGAGGGCATTACAGAGGGGAGTGGGTTACAAAAGGAAAATCACTATAAAAACAAAATGACAACCTAAGAACAAAAAACACGAACATAAGAAACTAACTTAGAAAATTGGTTAAACAACGCTTAAACATAATGGCATCTGTTACAGACACAACTGACGATGGAAGGTGGTTCCACGTGATTGTTGTTTTGGGAATGAATGAATTATAAAAAGTAGTGGTTTTACAAACAGGTAGACCAATTTTGTGTTGGTGATCGACGCGTGGCGAGACATATGAGGGAGGAGTTAGTAATTTTGATGTAGGGAAGAATTGTGATGATAAATTTTATGAAACAGACAAAGACGGGATAACTCACGACGTGAAGAAAGGTTAGGTAGGTTTAAAAGCGTTTTCATGGATGTTACGCTTGCACTACGGTGATAGTTAGTAAGAATGTAGCGAACAGATCTATTTTGAATAGCTTCGACTGCTGTTGTAAGTAAGTCAGTACCGGGATCCCATATGGAGGAGGCGTATTCCAATTTGGAGCGGACAAGGGTTTTGTATAGTAGTAGCTTGAGAGATACAGGGACAGATGGAAAATTACGTTTGAGGAAGCCAAGCATGCGGTTAGCATTGTTAGTTATGTAGCGAATATGAGGCTCCCAAGACAGGTTCGATGAAATATGGATCCCCAAGTACTTATACGATGGTACACCTTCCAACAAAACACTGTTCAGATAGTAGAAAGAAGAGTGCGAGTTAAGTCGAGAAACAGTCATTACTTTACATTTGTTAGTGTTGAGCTGCATGTTCCATTTGTTACACCAATTAGAAACACAATCAATGTCAGACTGAAGGATAGCAACATCAGAGGTGTTAGTTATTTCACGGTAAAGAACGCAATCATCTGCAAATAAGCTAATAGAGGACGAAACGCAGGAATGACTGAATTCCTGTGGGGTTCTTACGTTCCTCATCTGAAGAGCCTACGCACACCTAAGACGCAGCCGAAGGCTGAGTCCATCACCCTGTTGGGCGGAGAACCTCTTCCAGAAAATATACGCAAGGTGCTTGAAAAAGGCCCCAAATTTTGCACAGAACCGAAACAGCAAGGAGTTTATATGTTATCTAACATCCATGACATCGCTTCAAGAGCCCAAGAAAATGATAGACCGAGATGCGTTTCAGACTGCGTGGACGTATTATTGAGAGCAGGCCCACCATGCAAAAGGAAATTGAACGTGTCTCGTGTTGTTGACTATTTTCGAGAAAACAACTTAAACCTGCTGATCTCAGACAAGGAAGGAGGCTTTGTTGTGGCACCTAGAGAAGTCTACCTTAATAAAGCTCGGTTGGCCATTGACAAGAATTTCACCTGCTTGGAAGGGCTTAAACCCAAAGTGATAAAAGCAAAGGCTCTCCAACTTTGCAATAGATTGGAATTAGCTCAACTCAGAAAACAGATTACTGCAGCAAAAGGTGTTCAGTTGGAAATGTTTTTACGGCAAAAACTCATAAGGAAAGTTGCCCATTTCGAGTAGTGGTAACAGAAAAAGGGTCATGGCAGGGAGCTATGTCGAGATTTCTTCTAGACCACCTGAAAAACCTTGAATTGAACGATCCTTTTTTGATTCCTAACTCACAGACATTGATAGAGCATCTTCAACAAGATGGCACGACAGTGAAGTATGGGTTTTCGCTTGACGTGGAAGACTTATTTTACTCAGTCCCACACAAAGAAATGTTTGCGGCCACCAGTGCATGCATCGAGAACCATGGAACCGTGTCCTTCCAAAATCAGTGCGGTATCTCAGTGGAGTCATTCATGGAGCTTCTGAAGTTCTACCTTACCTCCACTGTAGTGACGTTCAACAACAATGCATATATCCAGAAAAAAGGAATATGCATAGGCTCGTGCGTAGCACCAGTTCTGTGTGACATCTTCTTAGCCCAATGTGACAAGACCATAGCCCAGAAGCTTCCAGCAAACCTGATATCACGTGTCTTCAGATATGTTGATGATTATCTTGTCCTGCTACATGAACGACCTGAACAAAACGACTCAACGGTAAACAATATTTGCACCACGTTCCTAACTCAATCTCAGGGACTAAGGTTTACCCACGAGCTACCAGATGAAAGCAAGCTTCAATTCCTGGATCTTCAGCTGTCCTTTGAAGACAACCATACATGTTGGACATACAAACCACGGTCCAAAAAATCACTTCTACCATTTGATTCGGCCCATTCTAAAATAATCAAGAGAGGAATTGTAAAAAGCAGCTTCATAGCAGCCTTGCAAAAATCATGCGAGCACACAGCCAAGCAGAGTTTTGAGGCACAAGTTCAAAAACTACATGAATCGGGGTATTCTAGTTCTTTAATGTTCGATGTTGCAGAGAGCCTGACCATTCACAAGGAAAGAAGAAGAAGAGATAACGACACGCCGTCCGGCAGTGATACCCTACCAACACAAAGTATCACACAACTTAAAACGAATAGCGTCTAAATATGACATACAGGTCGTAACATCAGCTCCTGATAAACTTAAAAAACTGTGTCCAAAAATCAACTCCCAGAACGAAAGAGAAGAACACTGCTCAGTCCAGCACGCACATCAGTATATCAACTG
Organism: Ixodes ricinus; assembly: GCA_037355805.1. Lineage (NCBI taxonomy): Eukaryota > Metazoa > Arthropoda > Arachnida > Ixodida > Ixodidae > Ixodes > Ixodes ricinus. The sequence continues at coordinate 59,075 of JAZHYW010011841.1, forward strand.
CAACGTCAACATCGTTTACGAAATTCCGTGCACGTGTGGGAGAGTGTACGTCGGTCAATCTGGGCGCTGCGTAAATGTAAGACTACGAGAGCATGATCTTTCCCTACATGCTTCACCGTCAGGACACTTGGCCATACATGTCAGAGACCGTAAATGCACTCCTCTATTCAATCAAACGAAAGTACTCAAACGCTTTCGGAGCAAGAGAGCCAGAGAAATTTTTGAAGCAAAAACTATAATAGAGAAAGGAGACACGTGCTTCAGCACACCATCAATTTCACTGTCCGAGAAAGAGATAGGATACCTCAACCTTTTTTCTTAATCTGGCTGCTTTTCCTTCTTTCTTCTTATTTTTCTATCCGTCTCTTTTTTCAATTTAATTTTGTTAATTTTTTACCAAATAATTTTTATACATTTTACGTGCGAATAGAATTGGCATTTTAATTTAGTAAATCTCCTCTCATTTTCGTCTTTCTTTTATCATTCATTAAACAATCAGTTGTGAGTAAGCGCTCGTCCTGTTCTTTCTGTGTTCTGTCCTTGTCCTTTGCGCTTTTGTATTTAAGATGTTTAACCAACTAGCCCAACAGTTAATTGTAATTCAGTATCTTTCTTCTACAATGGGCCCTTTTCCGTGTGTTTCTTCAGTAGACTGTGTTTCCTTTTATGTAAATATCATCGCCATCTCTACATGCAAAGCGAGGTTCTACTCTTTCGCCATCAGACATAATACGTTGCCGCAAGAAGTAAGTGCCCTTTTCGGATATGCAAGACCATCAATGCAACATAACAAGAGGATGTGCAAGATCCTAAGGTCTGAAATGTGGCGACAAGTGCGGTTTTACAGGTATTGCCTCAGCGTTCTTGCCGGGTGTGGAAACTCCAACGACAAAGGTGGCGGATCCAGATACTAGGACCTTCTTGAATACGGCCAGACATGAGACTTGTACACGTTACCGAAAAATAGTAAGGAATTACATTTACAATTACTCAAGGCTAAATTGTAATTTATTACAATTACAATTACCCTCCCATAAAAGTAAGTGACCGTTACCCCCAAAAGTAATCCGTTACTTTCGTGGCGTTACTTTCAACAATATTTTCCTCAATTAAGAAACAAGGGGAAGAAGGTTATTCAAGTTCTTATTGTTGCCACCTGTTCCATTTATTGACCTTAAGTATTTTGAGCAACACCTGACTCTCGAAAGTCTCGTCAGACATTTTGCGTTATTTCTTACTCAATATGTCGACTGCTACGCTGAACACCATTTGAACTGAGGCACTGGATGGGAGTGCCATGTTGTGCCTCACGAATGTTTTATGCTCTGCATTGAGCTTTTTCAGCGAAGCAATGGAAGTACTATTTACCTCGAAGATAGAGCAAAGCTTCGTCATTGCAGCCGTTGCCTGATATTCGAGAGTTTCAGTAGAGTTGGTAACAGTAAGGTGATAATTAAATAACAAATAAGGTTTGGCTCAATATTCTTCTTCCTTTGGTTCTGAACAGGTCGAGCGTCGGTTGAGACGTTGGTGAATAAGAAAAAGTTTCCAATATTTAAAGATAAGTAATCAAGAAAAAACAACAACAGGACACTCATAACAACAAATAATTAGAACGTTGGTTAAAACAAAGATGTAAACGCACGTTGGCCGTCTGTACCTTTCTTGATGCCGTTCACAAACGCACGGAGCACGAACCGACTGCAGTTTACTCCGGTGTTCTCCAGATAGACGTCCGCTGATGCCACGGGCAGCGAAGGGCAGAGAAAGCCGCGCTATGGCCCCACTCACGAGTTTCACTCTCTCATCAAGCCCAGAATATCAAGTCTACGCAGCCACCATCATGTTTTATTTGTAAAAATATCTGCTTGACACAAGATGCGTCCTGCTGGGGTAAAAACAGGAAGAAGAAAAAAGGAAGACTATTACCATTTTCGATGTGCTCGCAAAAAGCTGACTCACAAAAAGGGTAACTGAGATGCAGATAACCTGGCTGGAATTCACAAATAAAGTGGGCCAACCCTAGAAGTTGGACTGCAAAAAAAGTAAGTAGCTTTTAAAACAGGGTCGAATAAGGTGAAAGAAGCAGAAAAAAATACATCCTGTTTTCTAAGAGAAGATGATAAGTGTGCATCGAAGAACGAGGATGCTTGTGGCAATAACACCTTCACATATTATCACATCTCTTTTAGTGGATTTTAGGGTAGACGGAGCGTTGTCTCGTGTTGTGACATTATAAAAATGGTCCTAGTCACTATAACCGAGAAGGACATTGTTAATTCTTGTCTGTGCACTTAGCGCCTTGAGCTTCTCGAAGAGGCATACAATCACTTGGTGTCTTCCTCTCCCCGCCTTCGATCGCAAAAAAAAACAAAGACACAAAAAAAAAAACGGATATAACTTGCTTCCCCTTTTTTTTTCTTTTTTTAGAAATGCTTATTTGGATTTTTTGACATTGTTGTTAGGGTCTAAAAAAATAGATTCAGGAGCTTGGTGCTTGGTGTTGCAAAAAAAAAAAAGGCTTTGCGGAACTGAAGAGTGCCAAGCCTCCCTTTGCGCTGGTCAATTCGCGTGACAGTGTCACTGCGCTCAACTTTACCAAACTGAAAACGACCTTCTCTTTAGAAGCGGGGGGGGGGGGGGGGGACTGGTCCTGAAAAAAATGTAACGGATTACAAGGAATCCGTTACGTAAAAAATGTAAGGGAATTACTTTAAAATTACTCTAGAAAATATGTAATTATTCCGTTACTAAATTACCGATAAATGTAAGGGATTACAAGTAATTTCGTTACTTGTAACGGATTACGTACAAGTCTGAGACATATGACTAAATTCCTCACAGCGGAAGGGTAACTCTGTCACCCTGGTGGGCGGAGAACCTCTTCCAGAAGATATACGCAAGGTGCTTGAAAAAGGCCCTGAATTTCGCACAGCACCAAAACAGCAAGGAGTTTTTATGTTTTCTAACATCCACGACGTCGCTTCAAAAACCTAAGAAAATGATAGACCGAGATGCGTAGCAGACTGCGTGGACGTATTATTGAGAGCAGGCCCTCCATGCGAAAGGAAATTGAACGTATCTCGTATTGGTGATCATTTCCGAGAAAACAATTTAAACCTGCTGATCTCAGACAAGGAAGGAGGTTTTGTTCGAGGCATCTAGAGAAGTCTAGCTTAATAAAGCTCGGTTGGTCATTGACAAGAATTTTAACTGCTTGGATGGGTTCAAACCCAAATTGATAAAAGCAAAGGCTCTCCAACTTTGCAAAAGATTGTACTTAACTCAACTCACAAAGCAGATTACCGCAGCAAAAGGTGTCCAATTGGAAATGTTTTTTACGGCGAAAACTCATAACGAAAGTTGCCCCAATTTTGAGTATTGTAACAGAAAAAGGATCATGGCAGGGAGCTATGTCTAGATTCTTTCTACTCCACCTGAAAAACCTTGAATTGAACGATCTTTTTTTTTTATTTCAATCTCTCAGACATTGATAGAACACCTCAAACAAAATGGCACGACAGTCAGGTTTGGGTTTTCGCTTCACGTGGAAGACTTGTTTTACTCAGTCCCACACAAAGAAATGTTTGCGGCCACCAGGGCATGCATCGAGAATCATGGAACTGTGTCCTTTCAAAACCAGTGTGGTATTTCCGTGGAGTCATTTTTGGAGCTTTTGAAGTTCTACCTTACCTCCACCATAGTAACGTTTAACAACAACGCATTTATCCAGAAGAAAGGAATATTCATAGGCTCATGCGTAGCACCAGTTCTGTGTAACATATTCTTAGCTCAATGGGACAAAAACATTGCTCAGAAGCTTCCAGCAAACCTGGTATAACGTGTGTTCAGATATGTTGATGACTATCTTGTCCTGCTGCATGAACGACCTGAACAAAACGACTCAACCATTAACAAAATTTGCACCACGTTCCTTACTCAATCTCAGGGACTAAAGTTTACCCACGAGCTACCAGATGACATCAAGCTTCAATTCCCAGGTCTTCAGCTGTCCTTTGAAGACAACCATACATGTTGGATCGACAAATCACGGTCCAATAAATCACTTCTTCCATTATGATTCGGTGCATTCTAAAATAATCAAGAGAGAATTGTAAAGAGCTGCTTCATAACAGTCTTGCAAAAATCATGCGAGCACACAGCCAAGCAGAGTTTTGAGGCACACGTTCAAAAACTACATGACTCTGGATATACCAGTTCCTTAATGTTCGATGTAGCAGAGAGCCTGACCACTCATAATGAAAGAAGAGAAGAGATAAGACACGTCGACCGGCAGTGATACCCTACCAACACAAAGTCTCACACAACTTGAAACGAATAGCGTCCAAATATGACATACAAAATGTAACATCACCTCCTGATAAACTTTAAAAAAAACTGTGTCCGAAAAAAGAACGAACGACGAGAAAAAGGCTCAGTCCTGCACGCACATAAATATGTCATCTCATTTCCGTCTTTCTCTTATCATTCATTAAACAATCAATTGATAGTAAGTGCTTGTCCTGTTCATATCTTTGTTCTGTCCTTGTCCTTTGCGCTTTCGTAATTAAGATGTTTACCCAACTAGCCCAACAGTTAGTTTAATTTATAAAAGGGAACGACGCCAGGAAGCCAGAGGCTACTCTGAATTTGTTTCTACATTCCTTTGTTCTGAGCTGTTTTATACGAAAACCTACTAATATTCCTTTCTTTTCTTTTTTTCTCATTCCAAGGGGCAAACACGGGGTTGCAGCTCCCTTAGCCCGTATCTTAATCCGGACCTGCTAAAAGTCACAAGCTCAGCCACTGGCCAAACTCTCTCAGTATGAACTGCTCTGCACAGTGGTACAACATGCCCTCTACGCTTTCACTCTTAAAAGAAATTTAGTAAAAAGCTAATAACTGTAGCAGTTACTATCTTTTTCTAACCGTTACTACCTTTTACTAACTATCAACTACCTCGAAAC